>APFE030947378.1:112929-139201 GCA_000404065.3 Pinus taeda | reverse complement strand
AAACAATGGGTGTTTCAGGGCTGGAAAAATGACTAAGCTCTCCTGTGGCCCCTTGTGGAAAGAAAACAACAAGTGGGAGATTGTTGGGTTGTGTTATATTCTTTCCACATAGTTAACAGGGGGTTGAGGGGTACCTGTAACCCCACTTTATGGGGTCCTAGGCAGCGCCCCAGAAAATTTTGGTTTTGGACCCTATGTTAGGTTGGGCAGACCCACCTATGGTTTTGTGCATGATTTTCGCACATGTTTTTTGGATGCGATGGTTTTTGGTCCATGGTATTGGATGCGATGTTTTTTTTGGTCCATGGTATTGGACGTGATGGTTTTTTCGGTCCATGGTATTGGATGCTTCGGCATGTATAAATATGTATTGTAACATTGAAAGGAATATAATGAAAAATCAAGTTGGTAGTCCCGGTTTTTGGATCTAGGGGAAAATGTCTATGCATATGTGCTTTTATGTGTTATGCTCTCACATTGTTTATTTTTCTGTGATTTAGAATTTGTATGCAGGTAATTTCTATACGGGGTTAAAACCTACACCTTCATAGCTGAAGTATTTGATAATGAGCTTCATGAGTGGAGCATAAGTGTCTTGTAGGTATCTGAAAGGAAAGACCCTACTGATTTGCTTTTGATAACTAGCCTTGATATAACGCTCATAATGCTTTTTTCTCACATGTTGTCCTTTGTTCCACTGTTCACCTACATTTGGAAAACCTGTTTCTTCAGCTATAGTTTTAGGTGTCAAAGTGAAGGAAACACCAGCTAAGTTCACCTGGCCATTATGAAGATGAAGGAAAAATAGTCTAGCAAGCTCATGGTGGTATTTTACCCTCTCCACCATCTCACAAAACTGGTAGCAAGACTGATGTTTGAAACATGTTACTACAAGGAGGGAGGCCAATAACTCTGTAAGTGTAGTGGGCTCCTCCTAGATGTGTTTTCCTCCCTTATGTGCTTTTCTTGGTGCATGAATCTGTTGGGAGGAATCACTCATAGTTTCCTCATCCCTTTCATAAGTTGAATCTATTTCCATATTTGCCATTATATGGTGCAAAATGATGAATATGAAGAGATTTTATTTCAAGAAAAGGTGACTGTTGTTTTCTTCTTTTGGATTTGATGAATGGGATTGATGAGAGGAAGGTTTTGATGTTGGTTGTAGGGTTATTAGGGAGTGATAGGGTTTAGGGAATGAGGATTAGGGATTGGAAAATAATGGGGTTTAGGTGTTAGGGTTTTAGGGTTTGGGGATAGAGGGTAGGATAAATGTCAATGAAAGAGGGACAAGGGAAGAAAATGTAAGGAAATGTAGTGAAGGGAAAATTATGCAAAGGAGTAGACAATAGAAAGAATGACAAGAAACTACAAACCCTAGGAAGTTTTGCAATGAAACTGTGTAGCAAATTAGGGTTTGATTTTTCACCTATCAAAACACTATCAATGATGACCAAATCTCTTTTATGGCAAATCTGGAGGGTTTACTTACTTGGAGGGATGCTATTTAAATATTTTGGAGCTTGAGAAGGTCGATTGAAAGAGTTTTGGGCTTGGCAGACTGGTGTGCCATGCATATACCCAGGTGCACCGCGCCAAGAGAAAACTCTAAACACTGTTGCAATTTTCCTCTATTTGCCTCAAAACATGATTTTGCCTTGTTATTTCTTACTTTGAGCACAAGTGAAGTCTTTAACACTAATGAGCACTTTATAAACTTTTGAGTTTTAATTTTTCATTTGAAAAACCCATTTTTCTAAAGTTCCTTTTCACTTTATTCTTTAAAAACTTTGTTTTGTAGTTCGGCTCTCTTTTTGTCATTTGATGAGACACCTAAAATGCATGCAAAAGGAGAATTTTGATCACTGATGGAGGGATGAAGGTACCGACACTAACAGTTTGCTTTAGTTTTCTGATCATAGATCTTCTTGATATTTTCCTGTAATCTGAAAGTGTTTTACAAAACTTCATCCCTTGTTTGTTGTAGATGAATCATTTGATTGTTTCTTTGTTGAAAGTCATCCTCTTCACTGCCAGCTTCCTGTAACATTCTCGTAACCGGAACTGCAAGAGATGTTGGAAAAACTGTGTCAATGCCATAAACTATTTCAAATGGAGACATACCTATGGATTTCTTGTGGCTCACTCTATCAACCCATAAGGCATTAACCAATTTCCTGTGCCAACTATTCTTATTTGTTTCCAACATCTTCTTGATGATGTTCACTAAAGACTTATTTGATGATTCAGCTAAACCATTTCCCTATGGGTAATATGTTGTAGAATGACCCAAAATAATGTTATACTTACTGCAAAATTCAATCATCATATTTGATTTGAATGTAGCTGCATTATCTGTGATGATTTTACTAGGACAACCAAAACAAGACAAAATATTTGACTCTATAAATTGGATGCTTACCATATCTATGGCTTGTCTGGTCAGAATTATTTCAATCCACTTGGTAAAGTAGTTGGTTACTGTTAGGATCTAGTTGTGCTATGCTGATGATGTTGGATGGATTTACAGGATGAAATCTAGTCCCCACTATTTAAATGGTGCATTGACTTCGACAGGTTTCAGAGGAAGAGGCAACAATTTTCTTTTCCCTTGAAAGACTTGACATTCATGACAGCTCATGACTATTTTGTAAACATCTGAACATAGAGTTGGCCAGTGATAACCTACTCTCAACACTTTTTTTGCCATTGTCTTGAACAAGAAGTGACCACCACAATCACCTTTATGAAAGTCATACATCACCTATTGAGCTTCATCTTCAACCAAGCAGTTAAGTAACACACCTCTCAGATCTTTCCAATAGAGGGCATTATTCAAAATGCATAATTTTGTAGCTTTGAGTTCAGAGGTGGTGAAAGGTGTTGAAGTACATGAACTATGTCAGAATACCATGGTGACTAAAGAAACATTTCAGACACTTGAATGGGAGAGCCTTCTTCTTCATCTTCTGACATGGCTGCAATGAGATTGATATCTAAAGCATGTAGTTTTGATTCAGCCATTAGTCTCGCCAAGCCTTGTCCTTTGATCGACTTTGTGGGTTTAATCTCCAGATCGCATTCTAACATTGTTGTAATCCATTTTCCCCGCCTTCCTTCCAGATCAGTTAGTATTAGCACATCCTTTACTATTGCGTTAGGAAAATATGCTATAATGTGAGAATGCAAAATGTACACTCTGAAATCCTTCAATGCTTTGATGAGAGTAAGAGACTGTTTTTCAATTATATTGTACCACAAGGCATCATCTCGGATAGTCCTACTGAAAAAGGCAATGGGCTTCTCTAGTTGATCTCTCCTTTGCATCAATACTATAGCCATGGTATGCTCAGATGCAAATGAAAATATAATAAAATCTTGACTGTAATCAAGACTAATCAAGACTGGGGCTATAGATAAAGCATACTTTACCAAATTAAATGACTTCATGGCATCCTCCGTCCATTTTACCATGTTATCCTTTTTCAACATGTTAGTTATTTCTCTTAAATGTTCAACTAGATTGGGTATGAATCTGCGTAAGAAATTCATCTTACTATTGAAAGCTTGTATCTCCTTCTTGTTTAAGGGAAAATCTATTTGGTAAATTCCCTCCACCCTTGAAGGATAATGCAAATTCCTTCTTTTGAGATAATATGACCAAGCAACTTTCCTTCATCCATGGTGAAAATACTTTTCTTTGGATTAAGAGATATCCCGAACTTCCTACATCTTTGAAACACAATATTTAAATGGTGTAGATGCTCATCATCAGAACCTGAAAACACTGTCAAATCATCTAAATATACAACCAGAAATACATCCTTTTCATTGGCAAAAGCGATGTCCACGGCTCGCTTAAATGTCGCTCCCACATTCTTCAAACTGAATGGCATTTTAGCATAATTAAAAGTTCCCCAAGGTGTTGTAAATGCAGTTTTGTCCCAATCCTTTTCATTTTTCAAGATCTGATTATAACCTAAATACCCATCATGTAGTGACATGTGCAATGCTCCAACCACTCTTTGTAGGATATGATCCATCTTTAGAAGTGGGTAATTGTCATTCAAAGATACATTGTTAAGGTTCCAAAAATCAATAGACAATCTTAGTTCTCTGATCTTCTTTCATACCAGAACCAAATTCAAAATCCAATTAGAAAATCTGATTGGGACGATTATACCAGCTTTAGATAATCTGTTTACCTCTTTTTCAATGGAAGCCAACAACTTTGGGTTAATTCTCCTCAACTTCTGCCTGAACAGTTTCTGATTTGGCTTAATGGGAATAGTGCGTTGAATTATATCTTTGTCATAAACCTTTAGATTTGAATAATCCCAAGCAAACACATCAGAAAATTCAGATAAAAATCTAACATATTTAGTCTTTACCTAGGGAGACAATGCTTTGGACAATTTTACAAACTTGGGCTTATCTCTGTTCCAAGATTGACATCCTCAAATCCTTTATTTGTAGGCACAAAGGTTAGCTTTCTAGCCACATCATCTTGATCAAAAAGCTCTTCTAAAGGTATGATACCTTTAGGAATAATGTTGTCTTTTAGCTACAATATCTCCATCTGGTTCATCTCAATCTCTTGTTTAACGGTATCATAGTCATCATCTATGGAAACATCCTTGTAATTTCCTTCATTCTACAAAAAGGTATTGATTTCATTATCATCCCAAAACACTTTCCAATGCCTTAAATTATCCAGAACAGCAGGGCGGTTTTGACATGGATTTCAAAATTGTTGCTGGAGTTCATTGGAATCATCAAATTGCTTGTAGCAGTGGTGAGTGAATCTGCAATAATATTCTGAGTCCAGGGTACATCTATCAAAGTATAATAAGGAAATATTCACAAGATGTATAGAACTGCATTTCTGTAGGCTCTCATCCATGGGCACTTTGCTTTCTACTCTCCCTTTACATATTTGATTACCAACTCTGAATCTCCATAGACTGAAATCCTTTTTGCATTCAACTTAAAAATTTTCAAACCTACAATTAAAGATTCATACTCTTCTTCATTGTTAGAGCATTCAAAAGCCAATTGGTAAGAACATATTCTAACATTACTAGGAACCTTGTCAAGTTGGAAAGCAGAGCTCTGAATCCAAATCCCTATGCTAGAACCATCCTTACTCGTGGCTCCATGAAAACCCATGCTCCAAAGACCCGCCTCTTCCTCTAGATGCTAAAATTATGTTTCTGTCTCTTCCTTACCTTGACTGATCTCTTCATTTTCTTGTTTTTCACTATCTTTTTGCTGCTGATATGTGGACTGATTAGAAGAACTTACTATTTTCTATATTTCTTGACCAATTGCTACTCTAAAATTTTCTAAAATCTCAGGTACATCTTCTACTTCAACTAACTGACTATCTACATCATTCAAATCGTCATTTGAATATAGTACAAAATATTATAAATCGGTATGTACAACATTAATTGGATGATTAAGTGGTTTCTATTTGTTAGTAATCATGTATTTCATTTTCTTCTCCTTGTATAGTTTTCTCAATTCACCAAACACAAGAATGCTAGCATAAGAGAAATCAAGCTGTAAAGTTCCTTTAAGCTTCGCACCCCACGATCTGGACAAAAGCATACAAAACCGTGGTGGAATGTTAGCAAAAACCACATCCATCAAAACATTCTTGGATGGAATTTGGTCTAAAGATATTACCAAGCCTTTGATAAGACCAATACAATGGATCCTTCCGGAATTGAAAGAACATAGGTCATGATATTTTCGAGTAATGTCAAGGCCTTATTTCTCTATAATGGCTTTTGGCATCAGATTATGAGAAGATCCGGAGTCGAACATGGCATTATGGAGAACATACTTGTGTAGTCTAAGGCTTATATAAAATGGAGGAAGTTCACTATCTTCAGACTGACCTTCTAAGGCAGGGCCAAAAATGAGCTCAGGATGATAATCTTCTACATTGACCATATCAGATAAAGGATCTATATGCAAAATTTTGGACAGCTGGTGTTTATAGCCGCTGTTCTTAATCAACTCAGTCAGAGGAATTGAAACTTTTAATTTAGCAATTTCATTTTCTAAACTAAAAGCTGAAACTTTCTCTACCTCTTTGACAGGAAGATCCTTCTTTTCTAATCTTTCTTTCATTGCACTTTCATCCAACATGGGATGTGTTTGGTACTTGGACAGTGGAGCTTCTTTCCACATGCCAGGTGATAAGACTATTTTCAGCACTTTGGAGGAGAAGGATCTCCAGATATGGATCGAGATGGGCGATGACGGAAAGAACTGTGTCTTAGGTGAAGGGACAGTTGTGTTTCAGAGGGAACATGGTCCTCCCCTCTCTCTTTCTAATGTTATGTATGTACCAGTGCTGAAAAATAATCTTCTGTCCCTTGCTTTGCTTAAGGATAAAGGCTATGATGTATTCTTTAGTTTGGGAAAGGTTTTCCTAAGGCATATAGGCACTGGATAGACCAAGCAGATAGGGTTTCCAGTGAATAATATCTATAAGTTATAGGTAGAAGATTGTGCTGCTTTGAGTTCGAAATCAGAGGTGATTCATACCCAAGATATTGGCGAGTTATGGCATAGGAGACTAGGCCACTTGCATCATGGGGCCTTGAAGATCATGTAGAACATTTCTACCGGATTACCCAAGTGCAAGCTGGAGCAAGTGAGCACATGCAAAGGTTGCACTTTGGGTAAGTATTCAAAATATTCTTTTCATGATCGAGATGGTAGAGCAGGAGTAGTTTTGGAACGAGTTCATTCAGATGTATGCGGGCCCTTCTCTATAGCCTTGATCGGAAAGCAAAGGTATTATGTTATTTTTATTGATGACCATAGATGTTGGATCTACTTCATGCAAAAGAAGGATCAAACCTTCTTGAAGTTTTTAAAGTTCAAATCTTTGGCAGAGAAAGAATCAGGGATGAAAGTAAAGGCCTTGCGAAGTGATAATGGTGGAGAGTATATTTCCCAATAGTTTAAGGACTTTTGTGCTTCGGAAGGAATTAAATGGGAACTCACGGCACCTCATTACCCGCAATAGAATGGGGTGGCTAAAAGGAAGAACAGATCTATTATGGGCGTGACTCAATCGATGTTGCATGACCAAGGCCTACCACTTCATCTGTAGGTTGAGGCATGCAATACAACAGTATATCTTCAGAATAGAAGTCCTCATCGTATTTTGGGGATGAAGACACCTATGGAGGCTTTTTTGAGGAAGAGACTAGATGTGAGTCACTTATGCATCTTTGGATCACCATTATTTTGTCATGTGACCAAAGATGCTCGAAAGAAGCTAGACCCAACAGGTGAGTTGGGAATACTTGTGGGGTACACGGATACACCTCACAACTATCGTGTGTTTCTGCCTGCCAGTCAAAAGACCATAGTGCGCAGGGATCTAAAGTTCGATGAGCAGCGAGCCATGCGAGTATCACTTGAGAGGGAGCTCAAGTTGCATGGTGATGACAAGGAACTATTAGTTCCTAAGGAGGAGGAGCCTCTTGATGATGTGGAGTAGCCGCATGCAGAGATTCCAGTTGTGGAGATCACCATTACTAGAGGGTCTTCCAAAGAGGGGCGGAAATGCTCACGAGAAGCTGATAGATTGATGCAGGATGCGAGAGAGAATATGGGGCAACCATCCTCTTAGCGCAGATAGAGGAGATCTCCTGATAGATACACTGGCTACATGGCCTCGATTGGGGAATGTGTAGCGTCTAAGCCTTCTTCTTTTGAGGAGGTAGTGCAACAACCAGTTTGGGTCGATGCAATGGTAGAGGAGTATGATTTTATCATGTGGAACAGTGTATGGGATGTTGTTCCTAGACCGACAGGCAAGTTAGTGGTTACTTCCTGATGGCTTTACAAGGTAGAGCAGGAAACTGATGGTAGCATTGAGAAACATAAGGCAAGGTTTGTTGCCCATGGTTTCTCACAAGTTAAGGGGATTGACTATGATGAGACCTTTGCTCCTGTTGCAAGGTACTCATCGATTAGATCAATTCTATCACTATCAGCATAGATGGGTTGGCAGATCCATCAAATGGATGTGAAGAAAACGTTCCTCAATGGGGAGATTGAGGAAGAGGTATACATAGAGTAGCCAGAAGGATTTGAGACATTCAATCATGAGTCGCATGTGTGTCAGCTCAAGCGAGCATTGTATGGGCTGAAACAAGCACCCCATTCTTGGTATACCAGGATCAATAGTTATTTCACCGAGTTGGGCTTCACCAAGAGTGAAGCAGATGTGAACCTCTACCACATCATTGTAGATGGTAAGCTATTGATTATTGTACTTTATGTCGATGATCTAATTTTGACAGGTGATGATCAGTTGATCAAGTCTTGTAAGAAGGATCTTCCAAGAGGGTTCGAGATGAAGGACATGGGCCTCATGCACTACTTTCTAGGCATGGAGGTGTGGCAGAGAGATGGGGAAGTATTTGTGTCTCAAGGCAAGTATGTCAATGAGATACTCAGGTGCTTCCACATGGAGATGTGCAAGCCCATGGAGACTCCTCTAGTAGGTAACTGGAGAAAGGAGGATTCTACTTTAGGTGAGGTAGTAGCTGCTATTGTTTATAGGTAGCTTGTGGGTTCACTCATGTATTTGTTGAACACACAACCAAATTTGTGCTTTGTAGTGAACCAACTAAGTCAAGCTATGGTTCAGCCAACCAAGTTATTTTGGAAGGCAAAGCATGTGTTGAGATATCTTAGAGGCACTACACAGTATGGATTATGGTACAGGAAGACAGAGGGAGTTAAACTCCAAGGCTTTACAAATGTAGATTGGGTAGGTAGTCCATCAGACAGCAAGAGCACTTTTGGAGGAATCTTCAACCTTGGGTTAGCTACAATTTCTTGGTATAGCCGGAAACAGAGATCAGTTGCACGTAGCACAGCAGAGGCAGAGCACATGGCAGCTAGTCAGGCTGCATGTGAGGCCATTTGGATGCAGAAGATTCTAGTGGGATTGTTTGTTCAGGTGATGGATCCTACAGTGATATATTGTAATAATTAGAATTGCATTAAACTCTTTGAGAATCCAATGTTTCATGACAGGTCTAGGCATATAGATATCCATTATCATCATCTATAGGATTGTGTGGTTAAGAGGATCATGATGTTGCAGTACATTTCGATCGAGGAACAGGATGCAAATATTTTGACAAAGGCATTGTCAAAAGGCAAGTTTGAGTTCCACAGAGACAGGATTGAGGTTGCTGATAATCCCTTTCTTGTTGAGAGGGAGCGTTGATAAGTGGGAAACAAGAAATGCTAAATTTAGAATGTGATAAAAATAGAATGTCTAAAAATAGCAGTTTGGCCAGTGAGGTCATTGGCCACCTTGGGTGAGAGGTGAAACTGCTAAAATTAGAAAGTTCTAAAAATAGCATTTCTGGGTACCTTCCTATTTATAGCAGTCACTGGTCTATCTATAGGAAGTAAAATTGAATTTGGTCTTAATAGCAATTTAAAATATATATATATATATATATATATATATATATATATTATATATATATTATTATATATATATAATATATATATATTATATATATATATATTATATATTATATATATATATATATATATATATAGATATATAGATATATATATATATATATATATATTGTAAACAAGGTAGTACTTTCTATATTTACTTTTTCAAAATTTACATTTCCAACACATTGGTTAGCCAACCATTTGCCCGAAGAAAACCAGGTGGCCATCGATCAACATTTTATCCATTCCAAAATTTAAATAAGTTCATCATCATCATTTGTATCTCCCAAGTTCCTCTCTGCTCTTTCATGCATAAACATCCAGAAAACTATAGACAAAAAGACTAAAGATAAAGCATCTACTCCTCATCTGAGGAAGCCATCTAAAACGTTTCCTGCTCTTCTAGATTCATCATCTCCTTTCCTTTTTTCTATGACTTTACCCCTAGGCCTGGGAGCTCTCATCCCTGCTTAAATAGTTTCCACTTTAGCTCGAACAAAGTTTGGTCAATGTAGCCCAAAGCAAGGTTATTCCTGTATGTTTCGATCTAGATGGTTGCCAATTCCTTCATTATTTCCCCCTGCTCATGTTCTGGTTGTTTGTTTCACTCCTTTTAATTCACCACTTCTCCTTCCATGTGCTCCTAATGGAGAGTCATAGTGTTAGTGACTATGTGCTTCATGATCCAGTATTGTTGCAAATTCCTAGTATAGAGAGATTGCCTGCCATTTGTAATGCCTGGGTCTTGTACCATTTCTTCCCACTCATGTAGGGGAAGGTCTCTACCTCTAAGATTTTGTCTCAGGTCACATTCCCAACTCAAAATATGGTCCCGGCTTTCTTGTGAATTTGCTTTCATGTAGGCATCCACTAGTTTCTTGATCTATTCACCTGTTGATTTTCTTCCTTTTTTTCTGGCCCTTGCTGCTTGTTTCAGCTTCCTGCTTGACATTTCTTTTTCTTCGCCTGGGTGCCATGTTTTTACAAGGTAGCTTACAAATGCTTTGATCCTTTAGGTAGACATGCTATGTTGTAGTTGTCCTCTCACTATATGTTAGACCTATCACAATATGAACACAATATTCAGTTTTAACTGTTGAGACAATGTGATTTGAGGGTATAGCGCTACTACCCCTATTTGTAGGTCCTCTCGAGTTATAGTTGATGCTTGAATACATATCCAAAGCCTCTATATGGCTTTCCAGTCCCGAGTTTTCTTTTTTCGAGGGTTACGCTAAGATAGTTTGCGTATTTTTCTGGGCCACGTAGACCGTCTTGCGTTCCAGGCCCCTCCCATATCTCCTAGGTTTTCCTATCCCACTTCCCATTTTGAGTTCCTCTGGTTCAACATCCCCCTCCTGATTTTTCCCCAAATCTCTGGTTTCTATGGAAGGCACCTATTTCCTCACTTGGGTGATCCAAGTTTGCCTTACCAAAGGCATAGTCTCAGGGTTTGAAATTCCAGGGGCTTCCCATTTATTGCAGGGGTCAAGGAATGATGGGTCCTTCTTTCCCTATGAGCCCTTCTCCTTACTATTGTACTCACTCGTCCTAGCCATGGATTCTCAGGGTTCTCCCCTGACCAGACTATCTTAACTCTATAATTGAATCTAAGGTGATGTAGATTATCTCTATCTAACTGCATGCCTACATTATGCTTCATGCAAAAGATTTTTTCCAAGTGAGGGGGATGAGTTTTAACATACCCATCAGTCTGGGACTGTTATTCTATCTTCTGCAGTTGTCTTTGGCTATCGACACATTCTCGCTCACCACCTTCCTTCTTTCATGTCCACATGCAACATGAATGGAGTCCCTCATACTTTGTTATTTTAACATTCCTCTGTCTTAACCTTGCCTCCAGTTGTCTCCATTTCCGACGATCCGTGGTATGCTTTCTGGCCCTCTTTCCCTGGGATTCTACCCAAATGTCTTGTCCTTCATGCTTCATTAATGTTTATCTTCTCCTAGCTACTCTTTTCATCCATTTTCTATCTCCCCATTACCATCTAGCTCTTCTCTGCTGTCCCTTCTTGGTCTGGTTGTCCTATTCTCCCTGTGCCCAGCTCCTTCCATTTTTGTCCCCACACTTCTTAGGTCTATCCTTTCTCTTTCCTCTTCCATCATCCATGTCCTCTCGGTCCTTTCTTCCATCCTATGTTGTTCCGTGGATGATCTATGTTGATCTTCCTATGCTTTCCTACGTCTTTCTACCCTCCTATTTACATCATTCAAATTCTCTTATTGTCTCTGATCTGCCTCGACTGCGCATTTCATCTGATTCATTTCCTCATTCTTTTTGAGATTTTCTTCTCCCATGTTTAACTGGTGCTCTCTTTTTCGACATCCCCAATTCGTGAGGAGGTCCGCCAAGGCATTTCCTTTCCTTTTCACATGGGACAAGATAGTATTTTTTATGTTAGTCTTTGAAGTTTCTTTCAACTTCTGTGATTACCCATGTCGTTTTCCAACTTTTGCTTAGTTTTTCGTGATTACTCCTTGCTGTAATTGTTTTATGGTGTCTATGACCAACTTAGAATCCCCTTCTATTTGCAATCTTTCATACCCTTCTGATATCGCTATCTCTAGTCCCCTATTTAGTGCATGATATTCTGCTTCATTATTTGTGGCAATGCCACAATCTATTGCATATACCCTTATGATATTTCCCTCTTCATCTCTGAATATCCCTCCTATACCCACCTCCCCTGGGTTGCCTTTGGTTGCCTCGTCAAAGTTGAGTTTTATGAATCCTTGGGGAGGGGATCCTCTAACTTTCTTCCGCTCTTACCTGTTTTGCATCTTGTATCTTCCTTATGTTGCTTGTATTTTTTACTTTAATTTCTAGTCGGTTCATGATGTTTGTTTCCATACCTTCTGTCTTCTAGTCTTCCTCTATCTAGTTTCCTAGAATTATTGTTTCCCTTATATTCCCCATAATTTGGTTCCAGATTTCCCCTGTGTCATTTTTATCTATTCTGAATATTACCCTGTTCCGGGCTTTCTAGAGGTTCTACAAGAAGAATCTGATTGATAGGTTCCAAGCATGGTTAAGGATTACGTTGTGGTACAGTTTGCTACTCCATAGTTTGATTGTTGTTTTCATGCTTTCTAGCTTTCTTTCTATAATCCCAAATATTTTTGGTGATTTCACCACAGGATGTTACTTACATTATAGGAGTTGGCGACAGGCTCCATGGTTTCCTCTTGCCTTTGGCAAAGCATGCAATGTGAGGGCCCATGCATCCCTTTCCATCTTAGTTGATCCCTGGTTAGAGCTCTCCCATGTAGCACTGTCCAGGTTTTTAATTGCCAGATTCTTTTCCATTTTTTTGTGTTTGCATTTCCAGCTCCTATTTTCAAATGGTAGCATTTAGATATTGTGAACATGCATTTAATGCATTTGCCCCATCTTATTATGTTTGGTCCTTCTTTGATAGCTATTTTCCTAGTTTCTAGTTCTTTGTGATAGGTAGTCCATTGATAAATTCTGGAGGCTTCAGGCCAGTCATTCTTCATCTTCCATTGTCTCCAATAACTATTTTTGTCCCCTACCTAATCGTTCCTTACTACACCGTCCACTATTTTGGTTGTGTACTATTGTATTTAGTGTAGCTGGGGTTCTTGACTCAGGTTACCTCTTTGTTGCCACCCTTCCTACCAAAAATCTGCTTTGTTTCCCTGTCAAATTTCCTAGAAGCTATTGTATCTTATTAGGGATTTGTTCATGTTGGCTAGGTTCAAAATCGCCGAGCCTTTCTTTTCTATCAAGGTTTAGAGTTTACCCTCCGATGTTGGTGCTAGTTCATATTTTTGTTACCATGGTAGTTTCCATAGGTCATTCCCTCCTTGAATCTGTCTCCACCACATTTTTTCCCCCATGACTTGGTTTAAAATATTAAGGTCTCTGAGGCCCAGACCTCCCTCTGATACCGACCTGCTTAACCATGTCCATGAAAGCAGTGCCCATTTTTTTGTTTTGTTTTCCCCTTGCCATAGAACATTTTTGAATATTTGTACCATTTTCTGACATATGGTCTTCGGGATTGCTTGACTTGCCATCTAGTAGATCGACATAGCTTGGAGGACTGATTTCAGGAGTATGAGACAGCTCGGTGTATTGAGCATTCTAAACATCCAATTATCCATTCTTTTTTTAATTTTCCTTATCAGACCTTGCCAGTTCACTACTCTGTACTGTTGATCACTTAGTTGTACTCCTAAGTATTTTGTTGGGAACTACCCAAGTTGGAACTCCAATGTTCTTGCCAAAAAGGCTTGGCTCACTCTTGGTGTGTTGAAAAAGAAGATTTCAGTTTCTCTTTATTCACCTCTGTTCCTGAAGCTTTGGTGAATTCTGTTAGGATCTCCCCTAGTTTTTTTTCTTCCATGAGGTTTGCTTGGTTGTACATCATCACATTGTCCACAAATTGTTGATGTGTGATAGTTAAATCTTCTCCCCATAATCTGAGCCCTTCAAATTTTCCTATGCTTACTTTGGCATTGATTAAGCGACCTAAACCATCCACTACTAGGATGAACAGGAACGATGACAGAGGGTCTCCTTGTCGTAGGCCATGAGTAGGCTTGAAGGTATCTATAGGGGTCCCATTTAGCAAGATTGACATACTAGTTGTGGATATCATGGACATTATCCATGTAATCCATCTATCATCACATCCATAGGCCTGAAGGATTTTTTGTAGATATTGCCAACCGAGTCTATCATATGCCTTCGCTAAGTCTAGTTTGATCATCATTCCTTTATTTCTAGTTTTCTTTAGGGAATTGATCACCTCTTACGCAACTATAATCCCATCCACTATCTATCTGCCTTTCACAAACATTGTTTGTTCTTTTGCTATCAGATCTGGGAGCAGGGGTTGTAATCTTATTAAGGCTTCCATGCTGGGTGCATTCAATTGTGGCTTCTTGATTCTTCTACTGCATTAACAATATAATTTTTCATCAACCACCATGTTGCTTGAAATAACTCCACTGTAAAACGTTCTAGGCCAAGGGCTTTGTTTTTCGCCATTGTCTTGACTACTTCCTCAACCTCCTTTTCTGTAATCACCCATAGAAGCGCAAGGTTCTGGTCCCTGCTTAATTTTTTTGGAATGAATTGTTTTATCTTTTCTATATTCTCATTTTTGTTGCTTTGCGCTCTGTCAATATGACCTTGAAATGTTGGATTAGAAGATTTTCCATTTCCTATTTCTGTATTACTCTGTTACCTTGTTTATTTTTTAGGGAAAAAATTCGATTTTGTTGCCTATGTTGCAGCATTGCTCAATGGAAGAATTTTGTATTCTGTTCTTCCTCTTTTAGCCACTGAACTCTTGACTTTTGGCGCCACAGGATTTCCTCCTTCTTTCTCCTTTCCTCCAGTCTGATGAGCACTTCCCCTTCTTCCTTTGCTCTCTCTTTAGTTCTTCCTTCTTCTATGATTTTTTGTTGTATCCTTCACATTGCTATTTGTAGTTGTTCCTTGTCTTTATGGATGTTGCTGAATTCCTCTTTGTTCCATGTCTTAATTTCACTTTTTAGCTCCTTGAGTCTCACTTGGATCATGTGCATATTATTCTTGCCTTCTATTACTCCTTCACTTTTCTGCCACTAGGTTTCCAGCTTGTCAACTAGAGTTGGGTCTCTTAGCCAAAAGGCTTCAAACCTAAAAGGTTTGTGTTGGTTTTGATTGTTCATGGCAATTTCAACTTTTATTGGCCAGTGATCCGATCCTTGGCAAGGTAAGATCATTGCTTCATAGAATATATCTTTCCCTAGGAAGTGTTATGTGGCTAAGAACCTGTCCAATCTGGAGGTTATCGGTCTACTGCCTCCTCTTCTATTATTCTAGGTGTATCTGCCATTGATAGTATTGATATTAATCAATTGGAGGGTTGCCTAGGTTTCCCTGAATCTCTCCATATCTGCATCCTCCTGTTGCAGTCCTCATTTCTTTTCCACTTTGGTTGTTATCATATGAAAATCTCTTGCTATCACCCAGAGTTTTTTTGTGTGTAGGTTGCCCCTTCGCCCCAGCTGTGTTAGAAAGGCCTCTCTCTCTCAAGCAGTATGTCAGGCCCATAGATTGTTGATACCAAGAACCACTCTTTATGTCCTACCATTTCGAATCTTCCTGATAGAATTCTTCGCATTCCTATCCATAGGTCAGCCATTACTTATGCTGGGTTCCATAGTATTGTTATTCCCCCTGCACTCCCTTTTGCATCTATTGACATACTTTCATAATAGGGCTTTATTTTCTATATAATTTCCTCCATTTTTTCTCCCGTTATTTTTGTTTATTGCAGTAGCATGATTTGAGGTTTTTCTTTTTTAATCCTCTCAGCTAGGTATCTTTTATTTCCCTTGTTGTTAAGCCCTCTTATATTCGAGGATGAAATAATCATTGAGATGGTTGGGTTTTTTGGTGGAAGACCACTGAGGGGAGTACAACTCTTCATATGTTAATTAGCATTTCACCCATTATTTGAATGGATTCTTGTAGGTTCTTCTTTCCTCTTTTTTCCCCCTTTTCCTTTTTGTGGATGCTCCTAGTTATTATCCTGAATTCCAAGCTATTAATTCATCCCTGTTTTTCCACTCTCTTGCTTTTATTTGTATTTTTGGAAGATGTCTTTGTATAGTTTTTTATCTTCCTCTAGGATAAACCGTTCATCCAAATTCTTCCACTTATCCAGTAAATTTTTTAGAATTTCATCTTCTGTTGTTGTATCATCCCCTTTATTTATGTCTACTTCCATGACTTCATACTCCTGGTGTATTTCCTTTTCTTGGGTCCCCTGTTCTTCTGGCTCTTCTTGATCTTTCTGCTTATTATTTTTAGTATCCCTTTTTTCCCCCCACCTTCCTGATCTGTCCCTTCTTGGTAGTCCATATTTCGGGTTTCTTCCTCCCCTTCTTCTATTTGTAATGCTTCGTACCTATTCATCTCTTGACTTGTAGTTAGTTGGTCTTTGCTACCTTTTTGCTGGGGTTCTTTGGTGGGTCATTTCTTGTGTGTTACTTCTTGAAGCCCCTCATCATCTTCATTAGTTTTCCTCTCTTGATTATTCTTTCTTTATTATTCTTCTGCATTTAGAGGGAATTCCTTAAAAAGGTGCCCATATTCATGGCATTTTCTACATATGAATGGTATGTTTTCATAGTCCAGAGCCTATTGACAGACCTCCTCATGATACTTGAGTTCAGCAGTACCTGGTATAGGGTTTGCAATGTTCATGTATACACATATTCTTGCATATGAGGTGTATCCCTCTTTTTGTTGATTCCGCTATCTTAACAAAACTACCTATGTTTTTCCCTATTCCTTCAAGAATCTCTGGGTCCAAGAAATCCATAGGTAGTCCAAACAGTTTAACCCATACCGGTGCTGCTAGGAATTTTACTTGGTCTGAGTTATAGCATTCCTCCTAATACCTCATTAATAACCCTGCATTGTTATCGAAATATGGTCTATTTTCAAACACTTTCTCTTTATCTTGCAGGTTTGAGAAGATTACCGTGAAAAAATTGCGTGTTCCCAGCTTCAGTTCAATGTGGCCTCATGGCTCCCATTTCTGCTTGATCCATCTTGTCAGTTTTTTTCTAAGGGCCAGACTCCGATGAACTTACAGATTAATGCATGATCTTTCATGTAACTTCCATACCTTTCCAGTTTTTTCATCGGAATGAAAAACTTCGGTTTCTCCACTACATAGGGCAGACATCTTCCTTTGCTTCCTACTTGCCAACATGCACCCAGAACTAGTCCCCGTGGTCTTTGAGCAGCATCCTCTTTGCTGTTACTAGTTCCCTCTCTTGTTACCACATCCCTATAGGATGGGATCTCTCCCCTCCGAGTCTCCTCTGTCATTTTTGTAATGTCTATCCACTTATGACTGTCTATTCACTAGTTTTTCAAGGTGCTCCACACTGCCTACCTCATGGTTTTAGGGTCATTAGGGCTGCAGAGCTCCAAGAATCCCTCATCAATATTGGAAATTATAGGTGGAGGTATTCTTAACAGCAGTTTAAAATATTAACTGATTAGTCTCCATGAGTTAAATAGTTGGAAATATTAAACTTGAAGTCTTTGTGAGAACATGAAAATTAGTTGTCCCACTAATTAAGGAATTTATCCTTTATTCTCTCCACTGATTGGGGAATTAAGTATGTGTTCTATAATGATAGAATCAATTGACTCAGTTCTAACTAGTCAAGTCCAGTTAGACTATTTTAACAAGTTGTTAAAATAATAAAATATACTTTGTTAATGCTTGCATGCATGTGACAACTATTATTTTATATAATTGGGGATTCACTCATGGATAATTGTTGCATGTCAGTTCTATCAGGGACCCAGTTGAGATCAGATGAGGGACAGTGTACTATCAAATGCTTGGATCTTCCCATGGAATATTCCTTGCATGTAGGAGGAACTAGTGTCCTCAAGGATTGCGTAGTTGGACCTATGGTTGATAGCAGGTATGATTTGCAACCAATGCTCACATGTTATGAATTGGACCCCAAACAAAATTGCCCAAGGAAATAGGGATTGGTGGACTTGAGGCCTACATATTGAGGCATAGTGAGTCTATGATCTTCACCTTTTTATTGCAAAGAGTAAGGATAGCTCTTGAGCTAATATTTTTTGTAAACAGAAGAGGATTTCCACTTGATTGATAATATAGTGTTGGGTGTTTTATGCTGGTGCTTTCCCCAGTGGTATATCTGTGTTATGTGTGATTATTTATCTTGATCAATTATATGTGTTTATGGTTGATGTTGCTCATGAAATCGATTTTGCTTCCGCTTAATGTTTTGTAGAAGTATATCATGTGTTTTTCTTTAGTACATTGCATTACTAGTTTGATCTATGGGTGAAATTTCTACAATTTGATGTTAGTCAAGATTGCTATAGGCTTTGCACTATTTTAGCTTGTTTATGGTCTCGAAGCAATCCTTCCAATCGAGTGTGACATCCCATCTCTAAAAATGATTATTGAAATTCTTTCCAACAATAACATAGAAGAGGAACGTATTTTATAAATACATCATTTTGATGAGACTCATCAAGATGTTGGACTAGCTCTCAAAGCTCACAAGTCTCAAGTCAAGGATCAAGACGACAAATAAAGTAAACCTCTTTCTTACCAAGAGGGAGATCTTGTTTTAGGTTTTGATCAAAAGCACAACCTCTTGGGGGTAATAACACTTTAACCATTATGGATCAATGCCTACATTGTCACTAAGGTTATTTATAAAGAGCATATGAACTTCATGATCGTGATGGAATACCACTCATGATCCCAACAACAGACTTTATCTAAAAATTTATTATACCTAATGTTTCACTAAGTGTATGATTCATAATTTTATGTATATAATAATTGTTTCTTCTTGGTATGCTTATTTCTTTAGCTTCATTTTGGCTACATTTGGTTATTTGTCTCATGCTTGTTTCTCTTTTTTGAATAGATGTCAACATCATTCTTGCCATATGTCAGATATGTAGATGGTGCAAGTCATCACACATGGCACGTTGCATCAGCTGCTTGGGTAATTTACGCACGTAAATTAGAGCTACTTAGCTCTAGAATGGTGTTAATTGGTCATGCTACTAACAATATTGTTGAGTATATGATTGTCATCAAAATCCTTACAAAAGCTATATCTCTCTGCATTTTAAATCTAGTGATCATGTTAAACTCCTAGCTAGCTGTTATGCATTTTAACAATCATTATCATATTTGTAATCCAATTTGACTATGTCATTTTTTAAGGGATAATCTTTTGGAACATAATTTCGAGTTTCTTTCTTATGAACACATTCTAAGAGAATCTAATGCAATAACTGATTCGTTAGCAAACTATGTATTGGACTGACATCTTTAAAATTTATTTGCGTTGCATGCACTTTTTCATTGTAAAAAATTCATTAAAAACATTAAATACACTGAATAACAACAAAAGATATATGTATATATAGATTGTTTCTAGTCTTTTACATCTAAAAAATTCCCAAAACTTGGGTGTTTTATACAAAATGGCTTCCCTAAGCCTCCCACTAGCACCCTATTGCTATCATCTATCCTCTACTCATGTTGAGATTTCTACTCATGATAACATATCATAAAACTAACTATCCTTCGAAGAGGTACCAAAGACCTCTCTGGTACACCCATTACGTATCATTGCAAGTAGGTCGGTATCTCCCTCATACGAAAAGGTGGAACACCCATAGTAAGGCCTTCAAGGTTCTAGCATCCTCGCAAATGATCTTAGTGGTGTCTCCCTCTTCTTTGGTTGGCACAACCCCTATTCTTAATCCAGCCCCAGGTAGTTTCTCATCATGACTTGCATGTTGAAGCCCACTTGAAGGATAAACATGTGTTATCTCTATATCTTGCAAAAACTCGTGTCAGATTATTTCACCCTAGCAACAAACAATTTTTTTTATAAAATTCAAAAGTCAAAAAAATACTTTTGTCATCGATTTTCCTTCTTACCTATTGGTCCCCACTATGTACCAGGAGGCAAGATCAACTCTAGATCCCCTTAATAGTTCATCCCAACATACAAGAAGTCCCTTTTCATTGGAATTTTTACTTGTAGCCGGTCAACGAAGTTTTCATCAAAGTAGCTTCTAATAGGTCCAGCTACTATCCTAGGCATCAAGGTTGCCCATCTCTCTATCTTAAGCTCCCTTGGACCTTTTATCATCAGACTCACCTATGGTCTTAGAAGATGAACTCTTTCTAGCATGAAGGCTACTATCATCATACCATACCGAAAATCTTTTTGGTATTGATTCTTGCATGTTGTCAATTTTACTTTCACTTAGATGAGGACACTCTCGCACAAGTCAAAAAACTGCAATTGCAGGAAATCCAATGCTCGAAGCATTTGGGCTTTCATAGTCACATGTATTTTTAGTCCCTAGAAGTCAAAACCATCCAAAGGATAAACATTAATGGTATTTCTCTCAGTTGTTCTATTGGAGTTTTGTTACTAAATTTGAGTATGTCTAGTGTGCAAAAGTCATTGATTAAATCAGTGGTGGTTCTATGATCTAGGATCTAAATTCTACATTTTTCTTGTGCCTGACAGGTAACACAAACTACCCTAAGCCAATAGAGTGTGCTAAATCATCCTTCCCTTTCAATAAAGGCATGCTAACATGACCCTTCAAACTAGGTACTTGCGTTACTCATCCAAGCCATATAGGGTGAGCTCAAAAAATAAAAAGTATCTGGTCAAAAACAAAAATTAAGGAATTAAATGAAAGAATAGCATTAATATTGTTAACTGGAATTGATGAGAAGTTGAATGGTTTCCACGATTGTTCACAATCAACCTAGGAAGATCTACTTATTTTTTTACATCCAAATTCTCTCACTAATTCAAACTGGTGCAAATGAGGACCAAAATGCCTATTTATAGACTTTGGAGGTATGACTGAACTCAATTTTTGTCATTTATAAGAAATGTTTCCTCTTTTTTCTTTTTAACAATTCTAGTGACTATATTGTAGATGTTTTTATATGTTCTAATGTCATTTTAAGTGATTTTTTATAGACTATACTAGCATTAACTCAGGCTTAGAATTATTTTTAGGGATTTTTTCTTACTCATTAAATGGAAAAAAACCACGAGTTATCTATTTTAGGCTTGTAAAATTTCTATGAAATAGACTTGAGCAATTCTTTTTCTCGTTCTTTAAACTGAAAAAGATACCACGAGTTTTCTTTGTCTAAATCATTTCAAAATTTATGAAGAATATTGAGTTTACTTTGTTCACCTCATACTCATAACAAAATGAGGTGAAAAACGTTTGAGCATAGGTTTCTCACTTGTTGTAACGGTTACAACCACCCTCCAAAATTTTTCCTTAGCTTCATTTTGGAGCCTCCATACTAACCATCCTTAGCAGTGTGTCTTGCATTATCAAGCACACAAGCTTCAACTGAGTTTCAATGGCTTGTTGGCCTATGCATGTCAGATTGTTTGTCTCCCTCACGCATACCATCATTCTAGACTTAGAATATTTCCTGGCTGAGAGATTCCCCTAGAAAATTGCGCAATTCTAAAGGGGAACTAGCCTCCCCTCCAAAAATTGCACAAATCAGTTGGGCAACCTGCTAGGCTCTAGAATTGTGGAGAACATTCAGGTAGTCCTCCTTTAGAAAATTGCGCGATTTGACCCAAGACTAGGCCTCAGCCTAGAAATTGTGTAATTCTGGGAGGCAGTGATCTTCTCAGCCTAGAAATTGTGCAATGCCTGATAAACAACCGGTTGTTCTCAACCCAGAAACTGCGCAAATTTTCATCCCAGACTCACAGACAGATGCATGTCTGTTTAGGTTGATTGGTTTCCTCCAAGACCAAGAAAAACTAATTTCCATGCATGGGTTTCTATTCCCGAAATAGAAAAAGGCAGCATGCAAAAGGCATCCCTAGATTTTAAGGATCTATTTTTAGCAGTTGGAGGTTACATGCAATGAATATTTTAGAAACCTCTCGTCAAGTGTCACTTTTTCCTAGATTTGTGGCATACACGTCATAACCTTGATCTTATCAAAACTTATGAACTAGACATTGTAGATGTCATTCCTCACATTAATCTTGCAGCTCTAACATCCCACATCGCATCCAAGATTCTTCAACACTTTTAGCTTAGCTATTTTACGGTAAGTCTTCTTTTCATGTCCTGTGCTGCATTTCTGTCTCTTTTTGTGTTTTTCTTTGTGTAAGTGATGTCTTCATGATATTAATGAGTGCTTGTTGTCGTTTTAATGTATGTTAGCTTGTAGAAGCACCATTTCAATTTTCATTAGCATCTCACTATTTTCGCATGCATGACACTATTTTTGCACCTATGGTCACTATTGTGGCAACCCGCTTCGCACAAATGCATGTTTTCCCATTTTCTGAACCCTGCACTTACTGTTTGCATGCATGATCATTCACTTTTGTTTACATTCAATTTCACCATGTATTTATACTTCTCATTTTGTCAATCGCCCATTGGCAGGTCTGGGACGGCTTAGTCTAGACCTTGCCTTGCCCAACTAGCATTACAAATTTCTAGAAGTGAAGGATCTGCCTTCCCTCCAGAAATTTCGCCAGTCTAGCCCAACACTGACCTCCAGGCTTGCATTGTGCAATTCTAGGAGGTAGTGCGTTGCTGGCCCAGAAACTGTGTAATAAGTTTTGCTGGTCAACATGTCACTGCTGACTAAAATTGCACATTGTGTAGTTCCAGTAGTCAATCAACCTCCCGATAGCCTGAATTGTGCCTTGCGCAATTTTGGTAGTTAGTCTCCCAACTTCCTGGTGAAAATTGTGCAATGTTCATAGACAGTCACACAGGTATGTTGCATGTTAGTCCTCTAGTTTTTTTTGTTTTTCAACTGACACATTGTTTGCCATGAGTGTTGCTATGTCTCTAGGTATCACACGTGTTCATCTAACTCTCAGCAGTACAATTACGATGGCTTCTAGTAGAGGAGAGTCAAAGACACCATTTAGAGCGCAACTAGGGATGTAGTCGATCAAGTGTCTATGAACTTGCCTATCTATGAAGACATCAAGCTATCCATCGACAAGGATATCAAGATGAAATGGTAGCGACATCACAATGAGCAACACCATCAACAACAGAAGAAGCCAGTCGACCTGCGTTCGACAAATGAAAGAGGAAGGTTTTTGACAGCACAAAGGTGGAGCAAAAGTTTTAAGTTCAAGCAGATCCACTTGTGATGAAAGCAACTTTGGAGATTGAGGCTATGAGGTGACTGTTATCACCAAAAAATTCATCATCTAACCTAATTTACAAGATGGATCAAAGCACACCATGTAAGGCCCATTTTACCATAGTAAAATTACTTTCATTGTGATGAATTACTCAGTGAACCATATTTGTAAATTAATTTATAATTAAACCCATGAAGAATAATTAAATAAATCACTGTTTATTTAATAATCTTCTAGGAATAATTAATTAAACCATTGTTTAATTAATATTCCTTGACATATTTGACTAAATTCCCATGGAATAATTAAATAAATCATTATTTGTTTATTATTCCTTAACCATATTTCTTGAGATGATAAATAAATAATTTATTTCTTTATTATTTCTAAATAAAAGTTTAAATATTTTTTCCCTCCTAACCAAATATAATAAAATATTCCAAGTGGTTATTCCAAGGATGAGGTTAATAATATTTTATTATTGCTCATTCAAGGATAACTCAATATTTTGTTATAAATAGAACGGTTTTCCATTTATTGTTCACTTTCGACTATTTTCATTGTTGCACTCATTGTTGTAACTATGATCATTATCATTGTCGCACACCATTTTTCTTCCATTTGACTTCCCATTGAACTCAAACATTTTATTTTCTAGGTTTACACATTATAGAGGAGAGAGACTCTACACTAGTTGGAGACATTTGAGGATACCCAAGAACCCATCCCATAGAGGGGGATTGGTGACATTTATTTGTTCCCTTCACGAGTGTTATAATAAAATCTATTCTTTGTATATCTGGTTTCCATTGGATTATTGGAGTTATTACTATTTCATTTTGTTGTTTATTTATGATTGTGGAATATATTAGGCTTTGGCAGGTTTTGTTTCTATCAGTTGCTGCAGATCTACAGTGTTTAGCAATCATTTATATTGTTGAGATTGTTTGTCATCCATGGTCTTAAGTGTTTCCTTTTTCTACATATTTGAGGAGAAAACACTATAATAGTGATAGTGCAACAAGAGGATCACATGAAGGCACAGAGAGAAAGAGAGAAGGAGTTGCAGGTGTTGAAGCGGAACTCAAGCAAGAACATTTGATGCACAAACGAGAGAAGGATTTGCAGTAGGAATAAGTACAGCAAGAGCACAACATGCACAGACTAATGAAACTACACCCATATAGGTTATTGACTCAACCCAGTAGCTGGCACGGAGCAGATAGGGTGAGCAGTGCCATCGATCACATGCAAGTTGTTCAAGAGGATGGATGTCATTATGCACACATGTGATCCCACCCATTGGCACACTCACCGAGGGGAAGAAAAGAACCATGTCCGACTGGAGCTGAAAATGTATTTCGACAAGTTGATGTGCATAGTCACCAACACACCCTTGAAGATAAGCACACACACTATGCATAAGTATGTTCCTAGTCTAGCTACACTCAAGACTATGATGCACAGGTTATCAAACGAGTTGGATAGAGAAGCCATATTAGTGTACCTAGATGTAAGGGAGGCAAGAGTTCGCTTTCAGTGGGATGTCACCATTGAGCATGCAGACACAATCATGGATGACCAAGCTTGGCATCTGTTAGATACCTATACCAATAGGTTTCATATTTCATGATTGGAGGTCAAAGGTCCAAATATGCTCTGCTTTGATGATGCAAAGATCACATATTTCCTCAGAAAGGACTAATGCCTGTCTTAGTCTCTACATGAACTTACTTTTGAATGGATGGCCCAACAGTCTAATCTGGACCATGCCATGCTTTCAATTTATTTGTTGTAGAATAGAGAATGATATCTGTCCAAACTGTTTAATCTTGGCAGATCAGTAGATAGGTAGAGAAACAAAGGTTCCAAACTGTCTAATCTGGGACCTTGGAAGGAATAAGGGTTGCATTAGATAGGAAATGAAAGAAAAAGCCAATGAAAAGAAAAGGCATTCAATGGGTTTGCAAGTCTAAGTGCACCCTCCAAGAAGGAACAAAAAATGCTAGGAAATCTAGTTGGGTAGGTAGCTGGGGTTGCAGAAATAGTGTATCTTCCAAGGTCAAAGTTGCTGAAATATCTTCAGGGAGAAAAGCACTGGAGCATGGCTAACTCCCCTGTTCCTCATTTGTAAAATACTCCTTACTAACTCCCCTCCCAGGTAGCACAAGGCTTAAGAGATTCAAATGTTTAACATTCTTATGGTTTGGAAAAGCCACATTTCTTGTGCAAAATTTTTCATTTTGATGTACTCCTTATTTATGTGTTTTCTCCATATTAACCACTAACTCTATTACTTAGCTCCCTATACCCCATTTCTCCTATTACTATAAACACCACGGTGTATAAACCCCAAAATGATTATAAATATCCTCCCCTGGTGCTATAGCCATATGTTCTGATCAAAGGAATCAAAATGACACCTGGTCACTTTGATGAACCTCCCAGGTTTCTCCTCTCATTCCACCTTATCTTGCTCATTAAACCCTCATTGTGCAAAGAAAATCCTAGGGGAAACCCCTTTTTCCCATAACACTTCTGCAAAAATCAAAAAACCCCTCTTTTTCCTTTCTCCGCACTAAAACCCACTGTCCTAAGGTTTAAAAAATAAATTTTGAATTAAATTAGCGCAGGCGGAAAACCCGACAAAACCCAAAAACCTATGGTTTTTACCCTCCCCGCGCTCGTTTATTAAACTTACTATTTAATTCCCGGCGGGTCCCCCACTGAATTAACCCACCGGCGCATCCCGATCACCGCCAGCCGTTGGATCTCCCGCCCCTCCATCCGACGGTGGGCGGTCGATCCGCCCACGAACATGCTCGAGCTTTGACGGCCGGGGGATTGGCGGTATTACTGCCGTACCCCTGCCACGCGTCAAGCGCGGAGGGGGTTCGCTGCCCCCCCCCTCCAAACCACTTACCTCTCAGGGGGCTGCCGGGGAAACCGCTTACCGCCTTATCCCATACCGCCCTGCCGCCACGTC
>APFE030947378.1:56476-93170 GCA_000404065.3 Pinus taeda | reverse complement strand
TTTCATTAAAAATGAGGTGGCACATCTGTTCGACAAGCCTCCAGATTTTTACAAGTACACAGAGGCTGATGAGACCATTGGGGCAATTTTGAAACACCAGCTTCCCCATCCAGAAACGTGGCAGGACTTGGTAAGGCTAATTTTGAATCAAAGCTAAAGAAGAAAACCATTGCAGCATAATCTCCTTTTGAGCCTACAGGTGGCTGAAGTCAGCACAACAGGCATGAAGACGCTGAGCCCACTCAGCACAGGTACACAGCATCAGCATCATCATCAACAGGTACAGGCAACAGGAGCAAGAAAGATACAGAAAATCAGAAATGACAGAGTACTTCAACACCAAATTTAATGAAAAACTGCGCAAGTTAACCCCGTAGTGTCCGAAGGTCAACAAGTTATCTTGTCAGGAGTTAATTGCTTTAAAAGAAACTTGTACACTTGTAATAAATTTTCACCCACTTTCTCTGTAGCATTGTAAGGGTTTTTCCTCTCAGATGACCTAATTCCTGAGGGATTTTTGTATAGGAAACTTCTATATATTCCCCCTGGCGTTTGTTTAGAGGGGTTGGACGCTGGATGTAAGAAGAACTTCATTATCCTTTCTGATACTCTTATGGTGTAGATGCTCAGACTGCTAATACAAATGGTGATGGGATTTCTCCAAATATTGTCTTTCATGATGGCTTGCTGGTGTATGTTTTGCGTTTACAGGATTCCGGTGTATCCCGTGGAACAATAAGTTTTCTATTTGCCCTCTGTTACATGTATGTTTGTCACTTTTCCATTATGTTTTCACTGTTGTTCCTATGCTCAAAACTAAATGGCTAAGAAGAAGAATAGTTGCAGGATTTAATATCTGAAATACCCTGAGCTCAATCTTAGTCATTCTTTATGTTTTCTTCAGCTATAGTATTTAAAGACTGATTCTTAAGTGCCACCTTTAATACTAGATCACCTCGTCTCCTTCACACCAGTCAGCTCAAGTAAAGAATTCTTAAGTGCTCTTTGCTAAGTTGTTCATTGGTTCACACTCAGCTATAACACATTGTTTTACAGTATACCTATAGGCCCTGCAAACGCATCCGCATCTCAGTCAAGATATCAAGGGAACAGCACTCAAAGACCCCATTGCCCAATGGACTAGTTTTCCTGAACACAGAGTCTAAGAGATATCAGAAGCATCATCCCCAACCAAACATTCCAACAACCAAAAAACACATCCTACCTAGCCTAAAACCTTCACTGCAAGCAGTGACCATACCACATAGAGAGAGCCCTCTCTGACTGCAGCTGGGCTAGAAGCTGCAGCCCAAAGTTGGTTAGTGGTTACCCCGGCCGTATCCTCTTGGGAGTCAAAGAGGACAACCTGGGTGTTAACAGCATCAATTCACCACCATCGATCATCGTGAGGATGTTGAAGAGTTGGTCTTCCCACAACTTTTTGAGTCTTAGTGATGTCTTGCATGGCTTTCTTAAGCCTATTGTGTCTCACGTAGGTACATGTGCAGATTGTAAGTAACATCTTGTAAAGTGAAATTCCAAGTGTCGATAGTTGAATGTAATAGTCATGTAGTAGTTGAAGAGTCATAAGGGTAGGTTAAGAGTCACAAAGGGGAATGTGAAGGGTCACCCCACCCTTTTCTATTTATAGAACATCATAACTCATTATACAGGATTTTGGGCAACCAATCTTTTGATAGGAGTATCTTAGAGAAAGCTTGGAGTGTATTGTAATGAGCTTTGACTTCTCCACAATGTAGAGCTAGTACATCTCTTTGGAGGAGCGGGTGACAGTGACTAATGTTCCATTATTAGGACTACTGGTTGGTTAGGGTTGTACTACATGATTAGAACTTTCGCTTTTGAATATGATAGAGGCAACATGTTTCATGCATATGTCGTTATTGTATTTCAGTTATCTTGGTTACTCTTATGATATATGTAGTTGTTTTCTTACACATGTATGTATAGACTCTTTTTGTATATGTATGTATGAATCTTAATGAGACGTGTTGTTTGTTTAACCATCACTTTGGATTGTTGGTTCACTTGCCTTCTAGTTTGTGATGCACATTCTCTTATGTGTTCCCTTCCAAGCCACATGTTTCCACAGGTTTCCAAGGGGCGCACTCAACACACTTTTCATTTGTTAGAACCGTTCGTGCACCTTCCGTGGCTTGTTGTGCATGTCACACTCTTGCTACGAACAAGGAAATCTTACTTACCTCTATGTGCAACCATGATCAAGGCAATATCGTACAACCAATTTTTGGGACTACACCAAACAGTCTAAGTCTAGTTGGGAATTCTTACTGGGGATTCCCTGAAATATTGGTGGGTCCAACACCATCAAAATTTTGGTACTAGAAGGAGGGCCAGATGACAAGATGTGTCCTCTCATCCTATTTTGAAGCTTCGCACATCTGTCATGGATATTGTCAAGCTCATCCCTTTGCAATTTTTTTGCATGCCGAACCTCTCGACATCACGAGGGAGTTTTTTGATTTCATGCTGGAATTCATGTATGATGGTGAAGGAAAAGTAGCCTAGCTTGAGTACTTATAAGACTTATATGCATTCCTTGATGATGCAGATGAGTTCTATGTGGAAGAGGCCAACGTGTTGCTTGAAAACAGACTTCGTGAATACCCACAACAATGGTGTTGTAGCCTCCCACCTAATAACGTGAACTCACTTGACCAGTTCTCCTCTCTCATTGAATCTACTTTCCATCATTTTGATCAAGAACCTCTTGACCAAAAATTTTTAAACAATGGAAGACTTCAGAAGAATCACCTATGTATTTTTGGGACCACTTCTGTGTGTTGCAGTTTGAAGCTCCGAAAAGTCAGCTGAAATTCCATTATCTCATGGATAGATTTGAATATTTGCTTAACAAATCTGTTAATCCCAAGAATAATTTGAAGTTAAAACCCCACTTAGCATACTTTAGTGATGGGAGCTGCACAATCATAGATGGACATGGTCACTGTCACATGTGACTGTCCCTCGTCCCCTCATCAAACAACTCCACAACTATAGAGTGATGTGGGAGAACATGCACACATGTCTATTCAACTGTCACATCCTCCCAACATCACTTCTCTCCATTTTCACGTTAAGTTGGTTCGGAGTCCATGGGTTGTCACATGCAGGTCTTACCTCAACCTCCATCTTCGTGTTCTGTTGATCCTCTAGATTTCACTATCTTGTGTTCTTCCATTCCAGACTCGGATCAAGATATCGATGGAGTTGGTGTCACACAACCCACCTATGTTGCCATTCATGAAATGTATGACTGGGAACATGAAAATCAACCTGTGGCAAAGGATGATTCCCTTCAATCCCTGACTCCTCCATTTTCCCCTATCATCTTTAGTGATTCTACCATCCCTAATTTCGTGTGTGTATCTCTGTCTATGGATGCACTCATTTTTTATAATTCACAGAACACATGAGATGTCACTCCATCATTCAACAATAAAGAGGAAAAATCATTTTTTGAAATCCCACTTTATTTTTCATCTACCTTTTTTGGAAACACAGAGGGTGAATATCCTTGCTTCTCACCTACCCCTTTGCACAATTCATCAATTCAAGAGGATGCCGATGAACATCCTGAATTTTCTGATCGTGGCTGTCGTAATCTCTGCACTTCGCCATTTGATCATGATGTTGATTCACTCACTATTAATATGTCTAAGCCACTGGTCTCTGATGATATACCTATCGACAAAGTTGAAACCCTACATGATGTCGAGGCACTTTGGCCTGAGTTGATGGTTATATGAGGCCTTCACTATCCTGAGGTTTGTTTCACTTCCGATCATGAAACTGTTGAAACATCCAAGGCTCCTCATCACTCATTTTTATGCATTGAAGATCAATATCACACACAAATTTCTCTTCTTCCACTCGAATTACATGATCCCATCGCTCTTGTATTGGAGGAATCTTTCATAGCAAGCACACTTGCGCAACGTAAGTGGTCTATCTTTCTCATGTTTTCTTTCAGGTCATAGTCAAGAGAATGTGTATGCTTAACATCTGCATGTAGTGTAGCACAACACCATGGCAAGTCCACATAGTACATGTCATGCACTTTCACTCACTTCTTTTCTGTGGTAACACTTAAGCTCGAAATGTGTTTGTCTTCATTGTTATATATTTCATGTTTGCCCGTTTGCACGGCTATGATTTTCGCAAACCATGCCTTCACCAACATGGGTCAACTAGTGCATCGTTGGTTGGTTGAAAGTATATCACTTTACCTGAGCAGACCCATGCATTGTTAGCTTAGGAGTAGGAGTAGTGTTTTATTTTCATTTGTTTCGTTTCATGCATGTTTCCTTCTTACTTTGCATGTTTGTTTGTTTTCCTTCTTATTTTCTTGCTCACTTTTCTTACAAATTTACTTATGTTTTTTCTTTGTTCTGTTGTTTGTTTTCTTGTTTACATTCATAGGTTAGTTTCACATGAAACCATGTGTGACTCTAGAAGCAAGCTGGGTAAAATACAAGAAGACTTGTGCAGTTATCAATACTTAGTTATCTTTCATCCTGCCTATGTATGAAGAACTTGTTGTCTTCAACCCATGATACATCAATGGAAAATACATTTTGATCGAAGTGAGCCTTGGTGAAAACACAACGCTTACACGCTAACTAGTGTCACCTACTCTAGTCGATTGTTTTGGGTTAACCCTTGTCAACTCAGTAAAGTAGAGTAAGATGAGGGGGGAAACCTTAACAAGCACGTCACAGGTATATACAAACTACTTCTCAGAAGGAACAACCTCTTCTTCTCTCAATAAGTCAGGATCCTTCTTCCATCTCTGAAATGAATTTGTTATGGACAGTTATGAAAATGAAAATGAAAAAAATGAAAATGTGGAAAAATTTCTAAAAAATGAAAATGAAGAAGGCAAAAGAAGAGAAAGGTTTCCTGCACAGAGAGGTGATACATGTAATTCTGCCAGGGTGCTAACTAGACTTGCTGGAAGTAAAGTGATGCTTGTACTTTCCAGGCCTGGTGGCAGTGGAGCAACACCAAAGATGAAAACTTAAACTCTGACTATCATATGGCTTGTGCACTAATATACCCCTCATTCCAATCGAAACAACTCGCTTGGCTTGGCTTGGAATGTGTACCGACTGATCAAGAGCATGGTGAATGATACATCTTACAATTAAGCAAGTGTGGAAGTCGAGATGATAAAAAAATTGAACAATACTTCTATAGGTCTTAGACTTGATTTTCATGAACAAGGTCCATGCAAAGAGCTAGAGATCTACCAGTTTGTCTCCAAGTGTTGTAGTGCCTACAACCACCATTCAAATTTTTTCCTTAGCTTCATTTTGGAGCCTCCCTACCAACCATCCTTAGCAGTATGTATTGTACTGTCAAGCACACAAGCTTTAGTTGAGTTTCAGTGGCCTACCAGCTTGTGCATGTTAGCTTATTTGTCTCCCTCCTATAGGCCGACATTCTAGGCTTAGACTATTTTCTAGCTGAGAGACTCCCCGTGAAAATTGTGCAATTCTAGAGGGGAACCAACCTTCCCACCATAAATTGTGCAAATTAAGAGGTCAGTCTGCTGGGTTCCAGAATTGCGCAGAAAAGTGAGGCATTCCTCCTTTAAAAAACTATGCAATGTGACCTAGCACTAGGCCTCAGCCCAAAAATTGCGCAATTCTGGGAGGCAGTGACCTTCTCAGCCCAAAAATTGTGTAATTCTTGAAAAACAACCATCTCTTCTTAGCCTAGAAGCTATGCAAAGATTCATCCCAGGCTCGTAGATTGATGCATGTGCCTTCAGGTTGACCAGTTCCCTCCAGGATAGAGCAAAAGTGGTTTGCATGTATGGGTTGCTTATCCCGAAATATCAAAAGGTAACATGCAAAAGGAATCCCTATATTTTAGGGATCTATTTTTAGAAGCTGGAGGTTACATGCAAAGAATATTTTAGAAACTTCTCGCCAAGTGTCGATTTTTCTTAGATTTATGGCACGCACATCATAACCTTGATCTTATCAAATCTTATGAACCGGATAGTGTAGAGCTTATTCCTCACACCGATATTGCAGCTCTGACATCCCACATCGCATCCAGGAGTCTTTGACACTTTCAGCTTAGTTATTTCAAGGTAACTCTTCTTCACATGTCTTGTGCTGCATTTATGCCTCTTTTTTTGTTTCACTTTGTGGTAGTCCTATCTTCTTAACTTCAATGAGTGCTTACTGTCATTTTAATTTATGTTAGCTTGTATAAGCATTGTTTCAGTTTTTTTTCGCATCTCAATATTTTCACATGCATGACACTATTTTCGCACCGACAATGATTGTTGTGGTTACCCACTTCGCACACACGCATGTTTTCCCATTTTCTGAATCCTGTGCTTACTATTTGCATGCATGATCATTCACTCTTGTTTACACTCAGTTTCAACATGCATTCAAACTTCTCATGTTTTCAGTCTCTCGTCATCAGGTTGAGGCTACCTTAGCCTGGACCTTACCTTGCCCGACTAGCATTGCACATTTCTAGAAGTGAAGGCTCTATCTTCCCTCCATAAATTGTGCAAGTCTGGCCCAACACTGACCTCCAGGCTTGCATTGCGTAATTCTCAGATGCAGTGCCTTGCTTTCCCTAGAAAATGTGCAATACAGTTTGTTGGTTTACATGTCACTACTGACTAAAATTTTGCATTATGCAGATTCAGTCCTCAATAGGCTAGCCTTTACTATGCATTGCATAGTTCCAGCAGTTACTCAGCCTCCTGGTAGCCTGAACTATGCCTTGTGCAGTTTTGGCAGTCAGTCTCCTAGCCTCTGGGTGAAAATTGTACAATCTTCACAAACAGTGACACAGGTATGTTATATGTCAATCCTCCAGTTTGTTTTGGTTTTCAACTGACGAATTTCTTTCCATGAGTGTTTCTATGTCTCTAGGTATCGCAGGTGTTCATCTGCCTCTCAACAGCACAGTGACAATGGCTTCTAGGAGAGCAGAGTCAAAGACACTATTGAGAGCGCAATTGGGGATGCAGTCAAACAAGTCTCTATGAAATTAACTATCTATGAAGACATCAAGTTGTTCATGGATAAGGATATCAAGATGAAATGGTAGGAGCATCACAATGGGCATCACCATCATCAACAACAAAAGGTAATCGACCTGCGTGTGACAAATGAAAGAGGAAGGTTGTTGACAAGATATAGAAATAGAGAAGGATTTTTAGGTGTTGAAGCAAAAATTCAACAAAGAAAAGGAGTTTCACATATGAGAGAATGAGCTGCAGTAGGAAAAATTACAACAAGAGGCGAAACATGCACAAATGGTTGAAACTGCGTCCATACAGGTTATAGAACTAGCCTAGCAGCTAGCACAGAGCAAACATGGTGAGAAATGCCATCGATTGCATGAAAGGTTGTTTAGGGGCATGGATTTCATTATGCACATGCATGCGATCCCACCCATTGGCACACTCACGGAGGCAAAGACAAGAACCAAGTCTGACTGGAGATGAACATGTATTTAGACAAGTTGATGTGCATAGTCAGTAGCACACACTTGAAGATCAACACAGACACTATGCATCATTATGTTGTTGGTCTAGCTACACTTAATATGATGATGCACATTTTATCAAATGAGTTGGATAGAGGAGCCATATTAGTGTACCTGGTTGCAAGGAAGGCAAGAGTTCACTTTCACTGGAATGCCACCATCGAGCATGCAGTAACCATCATGGACGACCAAACTTGACATTAGTTCTCCACCATCCATCATCATGAGGATGTCGAAGAGTTGGTCTTCCCACAACTGTTCGAGTCTTAGTGATGTCTTGCATGTCTTTCTCAAGCCTATTTTGTCTCATGGGTACATGTGCAGATTGTATGTAACATCCTTTAATGTGAAAATCTGAGCGTCGATAGTTGAATGTAACAGTCAAATTGTAGTTTAAGAGTGACGAGTGTAGGTGAAGAGTCACAAAAGGGAATCTCAAGGGTCACCCCACCCCTTTTTATTTATAGAACCTCATAACTCATTGTATAGGATTTTGGGTAGCCAAGCTTCCAATAAGAGTATCTTAGAGAAATATTGGAGTGTATTGTAACAAGCCTTGACTTCTCCACAGTGTAGAGCTGGTACATCTCTTTGGAGGTGAAGGCAGCAGTGACTACAACATTCTGTTATCGGGACTAGTGGTTGGTCTTGGTTGTATTGTATGATTGGAACTTTTACTTCTTAATATAACAGAGCCAGGACGTCTCATGCATATGTTTTTTTTTCTATTTCAGTTACCTTGGTTACTCTAATGATATATGTAGTTGTTTTGTTACAGATGTATGTGTACACCCTTTCTGTATATGTATGTATAAATCTTACTACAATGTGTTGTTGGTTTACCATCACTTTGGTTGTTGATCCAACTGCCTTCCATTTGGTGATGCATCTTCACTCGTGTGTTCCTTTCCAAGCCACTTGTTTCCACATGTTTCCAAGGGGCGAACTCACCCAACTTCTCGTGTGTTATAACCATTCATAAACCTTCCTTGGATTTTTGCACATGTCACACCCTCTCTACCAACAAGTACATCTTACTTACCTATGCGTACAACCATGGTCAAGGTGATACCATACGACCCACTACCGGGACTCCTACAGCGAACGGTCTGAGGTCTAGGTGGGATTTCTTACTGGGGAGATCGCCTGACATGTCAGTGGGTCCAACACTGTCAACATCACTTTATCTCATTTTAGTGAAGTAATTACAGAAAAAGAATTGGGTGAGGTGTCCCATTAACCCTTTGTTGCACCGAGTCATCAAACATGAAAAAGGTACTCAATGGATTCTTCTTTAAGATATTTTCACACTCTCTAAATGTGAAAATACCACCGAGTTTACCCTTTCTGGACTTGTTAATCTTAATCAAATTGGGAAAAATTGGACAAAACAGTCGTTATACTATCTATATTTTGAAGGAATATTTGGCAACATTACCTTATTAGTCCCTCAAAAATCCCTTGAAAATTGCACTTTCATTGCATATTCCTATTTCTATCAGCTTCTTTGTGAACCCTACCATTTTATGAGTATTTCCATGATACCCTAATGTCCCTGCATCTTTGTGTCTAGCTCGTCTTGGTGCTCTTAATTCTAAGCTTCGTGTCTTCCTGATGTTGTCATTTCTGCTCGTTATGAGCTAATATTACCCAAGTTCAATGTATACTACGTACCAACAAACCCTTAATTGTTGGCCCTTCCTACAATGACCTACAAGCAGATTGCAATCTCACCTGAAGTGACTATAGGAGGATACAGAACTAGGTTTCTGCAACCTTGAGGGATGATGCAATGTGGTGTTTTATATTATCTTTTATTCTTAACATTCATAAATCACATGAACATGTCATATAAACCCATAAATCATCACTACTCTGTAATAAAATGCAACTATAATAAACTCCTTTGCTAAAATAGATAATAAGCAAATATACACTTGAATACATAGATTTTATCGTGGCTCACCCCAATGTGGGAATATGTCCACAAGAACTATTGCTTATAATAGTAGTTCTTATACAACAAATAGTTCTTGACCTACACACTAAGCTGCAGGTCATCTGCACACTCAGCCCCAGACCTAGGACTCTACGCACTCACTTGCAGAGCCATTTCTTCACAATAAACTATAGATCATGACCATAAACATAGATCTGGACCATAAAGATGATGATTCTTATTATTAGTTTACCCAATATATACTATTACATCAAGGGTACATCGTTACAATACCATGGTCCAAATACCATGGACTCCCTAAAACAAGAATCTATAACAATTGATCCTTTACAACATTACATGGTTTTTACAAAGTTAACCACACATAATGGAATGTGGTACCTTTCACCTAGAATTCACAAAAATCATCCAGAAATTCCTTACATAAGTAATTTCCCTAGTTGTATTGAACCATGTTGGCACACTGCATAACTAATGAAATCACCGAGGTAGGGAATTCATTAGCCTAACACTTTTTTGTAATCTTCCTAGCTAATATGTTTTCGTTGAAGAGAATCCCTTGATCATTGATTTAATTCATGTCATTGGTCACTGAGTGAATTCATGTTTTACCCGCACTTCCCTTTTCTCAATCTAAACTTGTTCTTCATACTTATGGTTATGGCGTAGTATTGATCCTTTCAAACGAATTCTTCTGTTGGGTTCTACCCTTGGTATGGTAGTCTCATGATCCTCCATATCAACATTGGGTCTATGGGGATCCTCCTCCCCATCCATAAGCATTTGTCATGCACCAATGCAACAATTGTCACAGAAATTTTTTTCTCACCAGACTTTTTCTGAAGTTCGGCACATTTAACATATTTATTAGACCTAACTATGCCAATCCATTTTCCCACTATTGTGGGTCTAGACTCATCACACTGCTCTTCGGGTAGTTTACTTTCTTTAAGCATTAGTTTGGTGCAAATTGTGGGTCCTTCTTTCTATTGTTGAAGTCATAGTCTGTGAACTTCAACTGTGGTATTTTTCCAAGTAATTCCCCACTAAATGGCAAAATCTCTACCAGTAGGGTGTTAAGGTGCCAAAATTTACATCCTTCAAGTCTTTTACTAATTTTGCATTTGGCTTTATCGGTGGAAGGTATGCTGGTAGAGGCGATGGAAATGTTGCACCATCTATTTCCATCTACTCTACATGCTCTGCTTCTTCCTCACTGTCTCTGACTTGCTCGGCTTCTTATTGAGGTTCAACATGTTTCTTATCTTGTTTCTTCTTTGTTATTTCTTCCTTGGTTGGTTTATTCCGTGGATATCTCCATTTTTTTGTGATGATGTTGTTAGATGATGCTACGAGCATACCAACATCCATGATTCTAGATAAGCTCTTCTCACAAAAATTATGAACAATCTCTTTGCAAGAATGCTCAGATGACATACGACAACACGAATTTTTGCAACTTCTTCCGACTATCAACACTTGAACTCTTAATTCATAAAAGTTCCAATCTATGTAGGACACAATATTTTATAACAATTATAAATATCTAATCCCATCATTAGCTTAGATTTTCTTTTAGATTATGTTCATATTATGTTCATTAATTTCATATCTATCCCTATATATTTTCATTTTTTCCTCATAAATGCAACTTTCTGCGTTTTTTTAATGTTAACATTTCGCTTTTAACAATCATATCTTTTTGGAAAACTTCAACAGATCCATATTGTAGCAAACATCCCTTCTTGCGTCGCAACTCCAGCATCCATAAAAACATCATCAAATTCATCTACACATTTTTATTCAAATTTCATTAGGAATTAACAATCTTGATCAGATTCAACATCCTCATTATTGGAAGAATATTCACTGATCTTCATGAGTGTAAAATTTTCTATTGTTACCAAACCTTCCTTTAACATTCCATTTTTAAGAATCCATCCCTTTCTCATGAATTTATTTATAAGGACATTTAGCAGCATAGTGACCAACCCTTCCATAGGAAAAATATTTAAAAGGAAGGTTACCTCTAAACTTGCCAGTTCCTACTTAAAATTTCTTCATGAAATTTGCTTCTTCTTCGTCTGAAATGTAACTTATTTCCTTAAGCCCTTCCTTTTCCTTTCCTTTGTATGTAGCTTTGAATGTTGCTTCTCTGATATGTAATGGAACCCCTTTTCTCATTTCATAAGCTGTTAAAATCCCATGGAGTTGTTCAATAGTGAGATTCTTCAGATCCTACATTTATTCAATGGCAGAGGCTTTGAGATCGAGCTTTTGGGTTAGATATCCTAGAATTTTCTCAACAAAAATTGAATTTTTACTTCATCACCAAGATTTTTCATTGAGTTAATGATCTCATCTACCCTAATGAAAAAAACTTGCAATAGTTTCATCATTATGCATCTTAAGAGTATCATATTGAATTATAAATGTTCGAAGTTTAGCACTCTTTACCTTAGTGTTAGCTTCAAATATCTAGATAATCTTGTCCCACATATCTTTTGTGGTATTTCGTTGCATAACCTTCACAAATTATGATTATGCCAAGGTTTCTAAGAGAGTATTGAATGCCTTTGCATTGGTCTCATATTGTTTCTTCCCTACATCATCTATAGGAATGGAGGATGAATATTGATAGCCTCCTTCAACGATTTCCCATACATCAAATCCAAGTGACTAGAATTATTCTCTCATTCTAAATTTCCGAAGTACCAAGCTAGTTCCATTGAAATAAGGTGGTTAGATAGCACATATTCCCTCTTGATTTCTCATCTTGATGGATCTCCCTTTAAGCGATCAATGTTCTTATGACAGGACTACTCTAATACCAATTGTTGGGAAAAAATTGAGGGGGGGGGTCAGGGGTGGGGGTGAATCAGTATTTTAAATTAAAATTTCCAAATTTTATATTTTGAAAAATATACACTACTATTATTAAGAAAACCTGTGTGTGTACGATACTTCAGAGAAGGAAACCAATGTATATCGAGTTTGCTGACTTTTATGTATTCTATCAGATAATTATCTTCAATCAGCGCATCAATAGATTAATTACTTTTTAGTATGCAGTAAATAACATGAATAAATCACAACAAACACACACAAAAGAATAGGATATTTAGGTGGAAAACCAATGTGGGAGAAAGCCATTGTTATTGCTATCTTTGTCTTCTTTCTTATGATATAAAGAAAAATATTACATTTGTATTGATGCATACTCTTGTCAGTACGCAGACACCAACTTGTAGAAGGCTATGATCTTCTCTCATTCTCCCACATCCACTAGAATGGAGCTACAACCTCTTGAACTCGCTTACAAACTCCTACCGGAAGGGAGATCCTACTCCCTTTCTAAAGGTTGCAACCCTCAACTTCTTGTGGACCACATTTCAGAATGTTTTAGATGGAATCCACCTGTCAAGTAATCATCACACAACCTATAGTCCACCTTTCATCAAATTCTCAAAATAGACCCATATCAATCATAAACACAAACAAACTGAAGCATTGAATCTGAGATACCATCACATTGCAAATCAACTGAAATTCTGAGCATCAAGTCACTGAATGAAAAATCCAACCAGAAACAACAAATATCAAATTTTATATACAATTGTACTAAATAAGACTTGTTTATATACTTGTTTTCTCTGTATAACACCTGCATACAAATCAGAATAATGAACACTAAATACTGAATCATTGAACCATTCATAGACCATTTCACCAGTTATAGATCATTGAATTAAGCACATATTTCTAAACCAATTATAGATCATAACCTATTTCAAAGTTTGTTCCATTAAAACTTATCAATTCAACCAAGTCACCTCAACCATGATAAAGACATCAGCGACAGATAGTAGCAGGTAAACCATAGAACATCATCAATCAATATACAAAACCCTATTTTGTCTACACAATCTCCACAAGGAATATTGGTGTATGCACATGCTTACCATACCCAACACCCACATACATATCTCCATATACTGAAAATTATTTCATAGAATATATACACGATCCTTCAAAACTGGATCCACATATGTATCCGACTATGTCCAAACATACATCTGTACATATCTAAAAAAAAATCACTGGAAACATAATTTCACTTTGTGCAACCTTTACTGTTAGTATTACATATTTCTGAATAAATAATTTAGATCATAGTATCACAGTTTCATCGATATTATACATTTTCAGCAAGTAAAGCATACATGTCAATATATTTCAAATCTTTCATATCTGAGTCTTCTTCTTGCTCCCTGGTGCGCACTTATTTTAGATCAAATCATTCATCGACAACTCAATACTTGCACACTTAACAATTTGATCTCCATCTCATTATATAGCTTTAGCCTAACCAGTACCTTAGGCCAATCCCTTAGTAATATCATTGGTATTCTTTGACGGGATCAAATAACCATTGTGTTAGCCATTATTATGGACAAATACCATTTTAAAGACCCCTAATATCCATATTACCATGATGCATATTATGCATGCGAATTTTATTATCAATACTTGTGTATGTATGGGACCCTTCTGCATAGGATACATGTATATCTCCTATAGCATCTGTACCAATCTGCATACTCATAATGTTAACATATTTATCAAGTACTTTTCCATCAAGGACAAAACATTAGCCATAATGCCAACATATAAAACATGGAGAATGTAAAAAAATACCATATATTTTCAACCTTTTTGATTTTTGGCATGTATGATGTACTATCAAGTTTGAGTTGATATCTTATTCATGACTCTAAATGATGTGACTCAAAATCCATGTTGTGGAGACATGCATGCTTGTATAAATGATCAATTAATATGAAAAATGTCAACTTAGCTCGAGTAAAACATAAATGTGTTCCCATCACACATTGAACCAAGACTAAAATACATATGTATAAGGTGCAACATAATCTAATAGTTTTTGTTATGTAGTGCTTATTATAAGGAATAGGCCAAGGGATCGTATGGATGTGTATTACCTCATGGACCATTGCTAGCATCGTATGGAGCACCAAGTTCTTGCCATGCCACATAGATTTGAATTGTCACATTTCAAAAGGTTGATGATTATAGGGAAAGCCTAGAACCATATTGCTATCGAGAATGACCCAAAGTCATGAAAGGTGAGTGGCATCCTCAGCTAATGCATCTCCTTCACAATGATTATCAAGAAATGGAAGGGCTACAAGGAACTTGTAGATGAGGGGATTTGTTGGAAAGTTGATTCGCAAGTTCGGTACCAGAAACTAAAGACTTGGCTCGGTCCAAGGGTGGCATTTCCATGGATGACCTCAAAAACCCCCTGCCCTAATTCAAGATTTAGTTTTCCAATCTCTACCATTTTCTGGGCCAGGTATAATAGAGGCATTAAGAGGCATAATATCTCTTAGATTATCAATTGAATGCATGACCTCCAATATGATTTGTTGCTAAAGGAATGCATCATTAGGAAATTCGAATAGTTAGAGTTACGAACCATGTAGGAAAATAATCTTGATCATATTCCATATTATGATGGATTTGCGACCAACATCAGGGGGTGTTAATGGGACCACCAGAAAAGAATAATAATAATAATAATAATAAATAATATAAATAAAAAAATAATAAAAAATCTAAAATAAAAATTAAATAAAAATAAATAAATTTTTTTTTTTCACTTACTGGTTCATGGATACCGGGTCAGTGGGTAGCTGCTACGTCCAAGGTTTTTTAACACTGAGTGGATGCCACCCAAAGGGCATCAACACCCCTCAGCCTATTTATTGACCTAAGCCCAAGAGCTTTGGGATTCGACCCTGTCACCTCCCATTAGCGAGGCACTTGATTTGACCGATTGAGCTAACTCTTGAGGCTAAATTAATTAATTAAATATATGAATAAATAAATAATAAATAAAATTAAAAAATATATAAAAGATAAATTAATTAATTAAATAATAAATAAATAAACAAAAAAAAATATCTTCGATTAAAAGTGACATGTGTTCCCATACGAATCTAGATTCTAAGGATAGGACACCACCTAAGGATCAAGTGACCAATTGATTCTGACATCCTATCGATGGGAGCCAAAAAATTAGAAGAAACATTGCAAGGAAATATAATAAACACACTAATGAGTGACAGGCTTTTAAAAATTCCTACATTGATACGCTCATAAGCTAGAGGGTTATCTGCAATAAATGACATAATAGTGCCAGTGATGGTAAATTTAGTCATCACCATACAATAATAAAGCTTATTAATTGTGACAATATTTCCTTTGGGGGAAATAAAATAAGATGAAATACTGATGACATGATAAAATCATAAGATAGAACCAATTATGACCAAGTAGCATATTATAATCTAGGAATGTTTTAACAAAATCTACATCGCTGATAATGATTTTCCCCTAGCTCAATGTAAAATGATAGAAGAATTCCTTGAGGCTTAAACGTGTGACCATTAAAGGCCTAAAGCATAGTACTTTACTTAAAAATTGTTAGAGAACCAAGAACTTTCTAGCATGACAAGGCCATAATGCAAGTGGATATTCATCCATTCATAAGAGTGCAACACACATCTAAACTGAAGATGTGCATTGAGATTTAAAAGGTAACTTCATGGGATAACCTAAAATGATTGGAATCAACATCAAATGTAATAAAACTTGAATTTGATGGATCAACCCCTCTGATGGCAGTCAACGAGGATATGTGTTACATAGGATAGCACTGCATAACCTCCAACAAAGGCATTGCAGAGGGTTCTTGGGATAGCTTTTCAATAATTCTATAGTGATTGGCATCCCTTTCATTGGGATTGTATGTTGACTTAAGAATAACACACTTATGTGGGAAAAAAATGGCTCGGAAAGCATGATAGGTCCATTGATCATAGTGTGGATGATATGGTCCTTAGAAGTAGAATTCGATTCTAGTGTCTGATAATATTTATCCCTTGTAGACAAGTTAACTTGGTCATTACAGGTAAGTATAGGTAAAAATTATTGTCCACCCATGCCCCTAGGAAAATATGGAGGAGGTTGTACAATAGGTAAAATTTTAACTATGGAAATTTGTCTCAAAGTTTAGAAACCTTGGAAAATCTTAATAATCCCTAATATGCAATCTGTAAAATGTTTTGCAATATTTTTGCAAAAATATTCAAAATTTTAAATAATTTTATATAGTCTTTATAAATTGTTTTTAAGATAAAATGATTTTATACTCTAAAATATGGGTCAATCATTTTAAAAAAAGAATGGAAATTGGAGAATTTTTTTTTGTTTGTAAAAAACATGGAAAATAAACCACTTTTGAATATTAGACCCTAATTGTTTTTACTTTTTTGTAATTGTTGGGGCAATAATATGAATCATATATCACCACAAATTAAATTATCAACTAGGGAATAGTAATCAATAGAGATGATGCACTATATGTGCCAATAACAGATAAGCTCCTCTGTCTAATGAGTATAGCCTATATACGAAGCACTCAAAACCAATACTCCATTTTACAATTTCCAATCTAACTTCCTCATAAATCTTAAATATCAAAAATAAAAACCCATAAATAGAATCTCAACAAGCATATCATCCAAAAGGTTTTTTCTTAAGTAATGAGTTTGTTCATTTATAGGTTCATGAAATAAAATATTGATTCAACTATGTTTTCCTGTAGCAAGTGGTCTCAATCACTAAACTAAAATTAAATCACTACACTCAAATATCAAGTGAATCAATCATTCCTAATTTAACTAGTTCTAAATGAAGCTATGATTTCTTATACATGAAATTTTATGTATAACAAGAGTCTTCACTTAACATCACATGCAGGTGAATGGTGAGAACTCTTATCTTAACCATTCTTGTTCTTTGAAATAGAAAGCAACAATTAAACATACATCCTGCGAAATAAAGTTTTCATTCACAAAACTAATGAATCCTTACTCAGAAACTAATAGCTCCAGACTTATTTCACATTTTCTCAAAGATATTACTCGCATAGAATAGAACTAAAATCACATCAAATGTTTTGAAATCGAATCATAACACTGAGTCACTCTTCACACACAAACCAAGATATATTCACAACAATTATAATAAAAACTTACCTTGATGGCTTTGGTGGGCCCTTGCCAAGCTAGGAAGGAAACATGAGAGAACTACAGAACTAAAGATTCTATTAACACAACAAACTTATCAACTGTTTCTCATACCATTGATTTCAGAAAAGGTTTACAAAGTTATTTTCTCAGTTAAATCTCCAACATAATAGTACAGTATAAATATTTGTATATAACCTATCATCTACAAGCCTTCTGTTATAGAGGAATGGCCATTATATACAAAGTTTAAAGATATTGTCAAATCATAATGTAAATATTGCAATCAACCCATAACATTGCTTTCCCTCATATATTTGGCTTCATCCTCATGACAAGCATTGCATGAGGATGAAGCATATCTTGATTTTCCATAAAAATATGATGATTTGACCATCAGTTCCCTTGGTGTCATCGGAAGTAGCTCACTCAAACCATCAAAAGCTGAAAAATTAGGTCTAGTACCGATGAACAGAGTTAGCACAAAATGCGTGCAAGTACTTGATAAGAACAAGTACCGGACGAACACAAATACCAAGAAAATAGTGTTGGTATCGAATGGATAATATTGGTGTCGAACGAACAAGAACTAAGTCTTAAAATATATTTGAGTCAATCCAATTAATTAGATAATATAAAGAATCAATTATTCTATTTATACTAGCAAGAAATCATAAAAACCATTCTTTAATTATGAATTAACTCATAAATACACAAGGATGCTAAAAGTTATGTTCTTGAACAAGATAAGAAATTGGTGAATTGGTTTGAGGTAAAGTTGGTAAGAAATATAGGACAATATGGTGTATTAAAGGCATCAAAAAGGAGACCCATCATTCCCCCATGCCTAATTCATTGCATGTCAACATGCAAAAAGTGTTGAACTAATCCTTAAAATTTCAAAAAAGGAGCCTTCTTACAACTTCCCTAAACATCAGTTGTCTAGATATAAGATATTCAAACCTGGAGCTCCTTTGAGTTCCATTTTAATAACCCTTGTATATTTCATGAGGTGAAGAACCTTATTAAGCTTAGTGGAGACCTATCGTACTCATCTAGCAACCTTTGGTTATTCTCCTTTAATTTCTCATTCTCTTTCTTGATGTACATGTCCAACAATTTATATTTTTCACTTCTTCCTTTAGTTTTTCATTTTTCCTCTGAAGCCTCTCAGTTCCAACTATCATCTGATGTCTAGTTAAAGAACTAGCAAGTTAATTTGTTTCATGCATAGTGATTTCTTCACTAGCCTCAAATTCTTTTATTAATTATTTCAAGGTTTCTATAACTAATTCCTCTATTTCACTAAGAATTTCTACCTTTGCATGTTTCTTTTTAGGTGAGTCAAAGACATCCACTTCATTTTCTAGAAGAGAACATGTATGAGTGGCCATTACTTGTTTTTCCATCCTCCTAGTAGTTCTTTGTGTAGGTGTTGATGAATCACCATATTTGTTGTTAGGAGTGAGGATATTATCTTGAAACAATGTCTTCTTCTTCCTTTTTGTCTATGACATGGACTCTAATATTTCTCCTTTCTGTGCATGTTTCTCCCTTTTTTAGAAGTTTATATTGTTTTACCCTTTCCACTTCTTCTAGGTTGTTTTGTCTCTTTAACCCTTAGCTCAGGAGTCTCCTCCTGAGGTATCTCAATAGCTACCTATGAAATATTACCTATGAGTTCTCCTGCATCATTGTCAGCTTGATTCCTTTTCTTCTTCTCACTATTTGAGGTTTTACTTTGAGTGGATGAATCAAGAAAAGTTATTTTACCTTTTAATAATCACCTCATTATTGGCACAGGATATTCCTCCTCTATTGTCTTACCCTTTTCTGACTAATTAATGAAGTTTGGTGAAGTAGGGCCAAAAATTCCTTCTTTAGGTCTTAAATTCTTTTGTTTCTTCTTACTAATCTCCTTTCTATTGTCTAGATCCTTATTATTATCCCCTGACATGTTTTCTCATATGGATTTGGAACTTTCTTATGGAGCAAAATTATGTGTCAGTAATGTTTTCCAGCTACTTCACTACTTCCTTATTTCATGAATAACTAATAGTTTTATCATTCCATGATGGTAAATACTAGTTTCAACCTTTTTGGAAATTGATTTAACTCCTCTTACCATCTTGTTTAAGCTCATCCAAAGGATGTAAGTGAAGTCTATCTGTGACACCCTTTGAAAATGTAATAAAAAGTCTCAAATGATAATGAAAAGTGACTACATACCTTCCTTCACATGCTAAGAATCTCTACAAGCTATTAAGCATCAGCATATATTCTTGTTTGATCCAGTTCTTAGGAATACCCTTAGTCGAGTTAGGATTCAAATGTTTAGGTTTTAAGAACTTTCGACAGAGATCTTTGTTAATACTCGCACCTTTGAAGTATTTCTACCTTGTAGCAGATACTATTGTAGCCTCATCTAGAGTAGATTTTGTGATATTTAATTGCAGACCTGCTAGATGAGCACATTTTCCATCATAACTTTGATTGAAGGCATGATAAATTCCCTCATGGTATCCCTCAAACGTTTCCAAAAATGGGATCCATCCATCTTGCTCGAACTCTTCCTTACACAACCGTTACTCCTCTATTTCTCGATAAAACTAGAAGACTGGTTCATGTCAATCTACCCCCATGTTGATTTTAAAAATAGGTCTCGAACAATTTCTAGGGATAAAAATTTGGAAGGTTTTACTACCATAAATAATAGAGTACCAAAAGTTGGGTTATGGAAACATTGCAAAAAAGCTAGGGGTCGATGACTCATTGAGGATGAGTGAAATGAAGGTTCAATGGTATGAAAGAGAGAAATGATGCTCATCTAGATGGCAAATCCATTCAAAAGAGCATTGATAATTTGAAAGGAGATGGTAACAGTTAATTTGTTGCCATAATTATAAGGTAAGATCTTACAAAAATGATGGCAATAAGTCGTATGAAAATATTATTTAGAAGATCATCTCCATTAATGATGTCGAATCTCATTCAAATGAATGTTAGATACGATGGAAAAAACATGGTTGATTTGAACAACTACATCATTATGGTACATTCAATTTCAGGGTTTCAATAATCATTCATCATGATATTCAGATTATGGTTATGAAATGGTGGTAAAATCATTGTTTTAACAATCCTTGGAAATAGAATTTCTATCATGAGATATTCAACTTATACTTAATTTTCTTAAACTATGAAAAAGAATAGGGATAAAGTTTAGTATTTCAGAATTTAGGATAGGAGCTTCAAAACTAATGGTAATAAAAGTTTATGAGGGTAATTATATATTCATCACATGATTAATATGATTCTTAATAGCATAAAATCAAACACTGACCTCATATCTCTATTACCATATCAACACAAGATTTTGTTTTTTTAGTACTGGATGAAAAAAAAATATTGTCCCATACAAACACAGGAGACTGCTTTCCAGTACAAAATGAATACATGGAGTTTTCATTCAGTGCCAGATGCAATTTTAATAAGGTACCCGAATGTATAGTCTTCAAATTGGAGTCCTAAAGGAATCTCTTTGTATCTTAGCATGTTCTGAGGGTCAAGCCGCAATGGGTGCTAGTGATTACTGATGTTGCATGTGAATTTGTTCTTCTTAAAGGATTACACTAGAAAAACTACAAATAGAAAACTGGTACATGAACTTTGAAATTGCAGTGGAAGTCTTAGAAAGTGAGGAAAAATAATTCAATGATTGAGCTCCAAGCTTTGTAACAAGAATGAATTTTATAGTTAGACAACCTCCTCTTTTTGAAACCAAACTAACCATTGCTTTTGTATCCACTTCCATTTTATTGGCAAATAAATCTAATGATCAATATTGTCATGTGGAGTTTTCTTGAGCCCAAATCAATTAATGCTCACCAGTCTTTTCAATTTTTAGGACTCTAAATAAAGAAAACTCCATTTATTGTCTTATGGATTTTTCTCAAGCCTAGGCTAGATCTTGCTCCCCGGTGTTTTCAATTTTTAGGTGTATGAAAAACTTAAAGAAAACTCCATTTACTATCTCATGGATTTTTCTCGAGCCTGTGATAGTTCCTACTCACTGGTGTTTTCAATTTTTAGGAGTCTGAAAAACATAAAGAAAAATCCATTAGGCTCCTCTTCCATAAGTTATCTACCAGGGTTGGATAAAGAAATAAAATTACACCTTGCAAATGTCCTCCTTATTAATTATCTATATGAGAAAAATATAGATTTTTCTCTTGTTAGTAACATTAAAATCATTATCCAACAACACACCTATATATATATATATATATATATATATATATATATATATATATATTATATATATATATATATATATTATATATATATATATATATATATATATATTTATATATAGATGCACAATGGTAGTTTCCAGGCTTGTTAGCAGTGGAGCAACACCAGAGATCAAAAATTAAACTCTGACTATTCGATGGCTTATGCACCAATATACCCATCATCCCAATTGAAACAACTGTGTTTGGTTGGCTTGGAATGTGTACTGACCGATCAAGAACATGGTGAATTATATATCTTACAATCAAGCAAGTGTGGAAGTCGTGATGATCAGAGAACTAAACAATACTTCCGTAGGTGTTAGACTTGATTTTTATGAACAAGGTCCATGTAGAGAGCTGGAGATCTGCCAGTGTGTCTCCAAGTGTTGTAGTGCCTACAACCACCTTCAAAATTTTGCCTTAGCTTCATTTTGGAGCCTCCCTACCAACCATCCTTAGCAACATGTCTTGCACTATCAAGCACACAAGCTTCAACTAAGTTTCAGTGGCCTACCAGCCTGTGCATATCAGCTTGTTTGTCTCCCTCCCACAGGCCGACATCCGGGCTTAGAATATTTTCTAGCTGAGAGACTCCCTATGAAAATTGCGCAATTCTAGAGGGGAACCAACCTTCCCTCCATAAATTGTGCAAATCAGTAGGGCAGTCTGCTGGGCTCCAGAATTGTGCAGATAGTTAGGCACTCCTCGTTTAGAAAACTACCTAATATGACATAGCACTAGGCCTCAGCCCAAAAATTGCACATTTCTAGGAGGCAGTGACCTTCTCAGCCCAGAAATTGTGCAATGCTTGACATAAAACCATCTCTGCGCAGCCCAAAATCTATGAAAAGTTTCATCCCAGGCTTGTAGACTGATGCATGTGCCTTCAGGTTCACTGATTCCCTCTGGGACAGAGAAAAACTAGTTTACCTGCATGGGTTTCTTTTCCCGAAATAACAAAAGGCAACATGCAAAAGGAATCCCTATATTTTAGGGATCTATTTTTAGCAGATCAAGGTTACACGAAAAGAATCTTTTAGAAACTTCTCGCCAAGTGTCGCTTTTTCCTAGATTTATGGCATGTGTGTCATAACCTCGATCTTATGAAAACTTATGAATTGGACACTATAGAGCTCATTCCTCACACTGGTCTTGTAACTCTGATATCTAACATCGCATCTAGGAGTCTTTGACACTTCCAGCTTAGCTATTTTAGGGTAACTCTGCTTCTCATGTCTTGTGCCGCATTTATGCCTCTTTTTGTGTTTCGATTTGTGGTAGTCCTATTTGCTTGATTTCAATGAGTGATTGCTGTTGTTTTAATGTATGTTAGCTTGTAGAGGCACTATTTCATTTTTTGTTCGCATCTCACTGTTGTCACATGCATGACACTATTTTCATCATTGTTGTGGTGACCTGCTTCACACACATGCATGCTTTCCCATTTTCCAAATCCTGCACTTACTATTTGCATGCATGATCATTCACTTTTGTTTACGCTCAATTTCAACATGCATTCAGACTTCTCATGTTTTCAGTCGCCCGTCATCAGGTCTAGGCTACCTTAGCCCAGACTTTTCCTTTCCCGACTAGCATTGCACTTTTTTGGAAGTGAAGGCTCTACCTTCCTTCCATAAATTGTGCAAGTCTGGCCGAACACTAACCTCCAGGCTTGCATTGCATAATTCTCAGATGTAGTGCCTTGTTGGCCCTAGAAAATGTGCAATACAGTTTGCTAGTTATCGTGTCACTACTGACTGAAATTGTGCATTACGTAGTTTTAGTCCTCAATAGGCCAGGCTTGACTATGCATTGCATAGTTCTAGTAGTCAATCAACCTCCTGGTAGCCCGAACTATGCTTTGCGTAGTTTTGGTATTTATTCTCCTTGCCTCCACGTGAAAATTGTGCAATCTTCACAAACAGTCACATAGGTATGTTGCATATCAATCCTCCAGTTTGTTTTGGTTTTCAACTGATAAATTTCTTGCCATGAGTGTTTCTATGTCTCTAGGTATCACAAGCGTTCATTTGCCTCTCAATAGCATAGGGACAATGGCTTCTAGGAGAGTAGAGTCAAAGACACCTTTGAGAGCACAATTGGGGATGTAATCGAACAAATGTCTATGAACTTACCTATCTATGAAGACATCAAGTTGTTCATGGATAAGGATATCAAGATGAAATGGCAAGGGCATCATAGTGGGTATCACCATCAACAATAACAAAAGGTAGCCAACCTGTGTGTGAAAATGGAAAGAGGATGGTTGTTGACAACAAGACGTAGAGAAAAGTTGCAAGTTCAAGCATATCCACTTGTAATGATATCAGCTTTGGAGATTGAGGCTATGAGGTGACAACATGACAAGAGGATAGCGCGAAGGTAGAGAGAGAAATATAGAAGGATTTTTAGGTGATTAAGTGAAAACTCAAGGAAGAACATGAATTTCACAGATGAGAGAATGAGTTGCAGTAGGAAAAAGTACAGCAGGAGGCGCAACATTCACAAACTAATGAAACTACATCCATGAAGGTTATATACCTAGCCTAGTAGCTAACACAGAGTACACGGGGTGAGCAATGCCATCGATCACAAGAAAGATTGTTTAGGAGCATGGATGTCACTATGTGCATGTATGCGATCCTACCCATTGGCAAACTCACCGAGGCGAAGACAAGAACCAAGTCTGGCTGGAGCTAAACATGTATTTAAACAAGTTGATGTGAATATTCACCAGCACACACTTGAAGATCAATGCAGAAACTATGCAACATTATGTTTCTGGTCTAGCTACACTGAATATGATGATGCACATTTTATCAAACGATTTGGACAGAGGATCCATATCAGTGTACCCAGATGTAAGGGATGCAAGAGTTTGCTTTCAGGGGAATGCACCATTGAACACGTGGACACCATCACGGATGACCAAACTTGGAATTAGTTATCCACCATCAATCATTGTGAGGATGTTGAAGAGTTGGTCTTCCCACAACTATCCGAGTCTTAGTGATGTCTTGCATGTCTTGCTCAAGCCTATTTTGTCTCTCATGGGTACATGTGCAGATTGTATGTAACATCTTATAAAGTGAAAGTCCAAGTGTCGATAGTTGAATGTAACAATCATGTAGAGTTTAAAAGTGATGAGGGTAGGTGAAGAGACACAAAGGGGAATCTCAAGGGTCAACCCACCCTTTTTTATTTATACAACCTCATAACTCATTGTATAAGATTTTCGGCAGCCAAGCTTCCGATAAGAGTATCTTAGAGAAAAATTGGAGTGTATTGTAACAAGCCTTGACTTCTCCACACTGCAGAGCTAGTACATCTCTTTGGAGGTAAAGGAAGCAGTGACTATAACGTTCTATTACCGGGACTAGTGGTTGGTCATCGTTGTACTGTATGATTGGAACTTTCACTTCTTAATATAATAGAGTCAACACGTTTCATGCATATGTATTTTCTTGTATTTTAGTTATCTTGGTTACTCTAATGATATATGTAGTTGTTTTCTTACGCATGTATGTATACAATCTTTCTGTATATGTATGTATGAATCTTACTACGATGTTTTGTTGGTTTAACTATCACTTTGGATTGTTGGTTTAACTATCACACCCTTGCTACCAACAAGTACATCTTACTTACCTATGCACGCAACCGTGGTCAAGGTGATACCATATGACCCACTGTTGGGACTCCTACAATAAATATTCTGAGGTCTAGTTGGGACTTCTTACCGGGGAGATCCCTTGACATGTTTGTGGGTCCAATACTATCAACATCACTTTATCCAATCTTAATGAAGTAATTACAGAAAAATAATTGGGTGAGGTGTCCTATTAACCCTTTGTCGTACGCAACATCAAACATGAAAAGGTACTCACTGGATTCTTCTTTAAGATATTTTCACACTCTCTAAATGTGAAAATACCACCGAGTTTACCCTTTCTAGACTTGTTAATCTTAATCAGATTGAGAAAAAATGGACAAACCAGTTGTTATACTATCTATATTTTGAAGGAATATTTGGTAAAATTACCTTATCAATCAGCATATTCCTCTTTTTATCAGCTTCTTTGAGAACCCTGCCACTTTATGAGTATTTCCATGATACCATGATGTCCGTGCATCTTTGTGTCTAGCTCCTCTTGGTGTTCTTAATTCTAAGCTTAATGGCTTCCTAATGTCATGTTTTCTATTTGTTATGATTTGCGATGACCCAAGTTCGATCTATACTGTGTACCAACAAACCCTTAATCACTGGCCCTTCCTACAATGACCTGCAATTAGATCACAGTCTCACCTGAAGTGACTATGGGAGGATACAGATTTAGGTGTCTACAACCTCGAGGGATGATGCAATGTGGTGTTTTATATTATCTTTTATTCTTAACATTCATAAATCACTTCGCCACTTTCATTTAATCACATGAACTTATCATATAAACCCATAAATCATCACTATGCTGTAATAAAATGAAACTATAATAAACTACTATGCTAAAATAAATAATAAGAAAATATACACATGAATACATAGATTTTACCGTGGCTCATCCCAATGTGGGACTATGTCCACAAGAAATTTTTCTTTTAATAATAATCTTGTACAACAAACAGTTCTTGACCTGCACACTAAGCTGAAGGTCATCTGTGCACTCAGTCGCAAACCCAGGACTCTGTGCACTTAGTTGCAGAGCCATTCCTTCACCACAAACTATAGATCATGACCATAAACATAGATCTGGACCGTAAATATGATTCTTCTTCTTATTAGTTTACCCGATTTATACTATTACATCAAGGGTACATCGTTACAATACAATGGTCCAAATACGATGGACTCCCTAAAACAAGAAGCTATAACAATTGATCCCTTACAACATTACATGATTTTTAAAAAGTTAACCACGCATAATGGAATGTGGTAACTTTCTCCTAGAGTTCGCAACAATCATCTAGAAATTCCTTGGATAGGTAATCGGCCTTGTTGCATTTCATAATTTTGAAGAACATGTTTGGTAAAATCCTCTTTAGATATTGGTTTATGATAAACTTTCAATTGATTTCCATTAATGACAAAGGAAGCTTGATCGAGATCAATAGTTTTTATCTTGATTGACCCACTGTCATAGACTGTATCTAGTGAAAATTTTAACGATGGAAAATTATCTTGAAGTTTAAAAACATTAGCAAATCTCACTAGTCCTTATTATGCAAACTATAAAATGGTTATTGACGTATTTGTAAAATTATTCAAATTTATAATGATTTTATATATACTCTCTATATAATGTTACCGATTTTTAACGTAAAATAATTTTATATTGTAAAATTTGGGCTAATCATTTAAAAAAAATAGAAATTGGTGTATTGGAAAATTAGCCCAAATGCGAATAATAGCCCCTCATAAGGTCCCAGCCACCGTGTTGACAATTTTTCTTTAAAATTCGTAAACATGTTGTCACACAACAAGGCCGAGTCACCTGGTTGAAAACGTTTCTTCTTAATAAACTTATCGTGCCATTTGATTTTCTGATCCTAAAAAAGAATCGTCCTTTGAAGAGCATCTTGTCTAATATCATCCAATGCATTCAATTCCATTAGCCTTTGTGTTTGTGCCTCATCTAAATCCATTCCTAGATGCATGGTAGTTTTAAGGTTTTAACTTTGAATTCTATAGGATGCAATACATGTTTCCTGTAAACCAACTCATAAGGATAATGTCATGTTGTGTTTCTTAATGTCCTATAGGTCCAAAAATATTTTGGTAACCTATAATCCCAGTATTTATGATGAAATTGTATTGTGTTGGTGAGAATGGCCTCGATTACTTTATGGGTAGACTCTACCTGTCGTAAGGTGTCTATTTCAGGTGTCTGATTCTATACTGCTTTGTAATAGCTGTGACTGATTTGGAAGTGAATTGAGTGCCTTGATTAGTTACTATCTCACTTGGTACACCAAAATAGGTAAATAACTCTTCAACTCAAAAATCAACAACAGATTGTTCATTAGTAGAATATAGTGCTTTAGCCTCTACCCATTTGGTTACATAATCCATACATACCAAAATATATTTCTTCTTTTTGGACATAGGAGAAATTGGTTCTGCAAAATCTAATTCCCATTTATAAAAAGGTTTGATGGCTCACTATGCTTGAAGAGGAATTTCATCTATTGGGATAGGTTTCCCCATCCTTTGAAAATCATCATCGCTGGCCACATATTTCTTTGTGTCCTTAAAAATTATGGGCCATTAATACCCAAATTATAACACTTTATATGCACTTCTTTTTCAGCGAAATGTCCACTACACTTCTCACTATGGAAAAATTTTAGAATGTATTACATCTCATCTTCTCGTACACATCTTTTGATCACCAGATCTGGTCCAGTATGGTATAAACAAACTTCATGCCACATATAATTACCACTAAATTGTATGATTCTCTATTTTTCTCATGAAGATAAATTTTATGGTAACTTTATTATAACCAAGTAATTAGCTACATCTACATACCAAGGAGTATAATTAGAAATAGAAAATAAATTCTCATCTGAAAAATCATCAGTAACTGGTGCATTGTCACCTATGTGGACAAGTCTAGATAGAAAATCACCAACAATATTATCTTGTCTTGGTCCAGTCAATGATAATAATATTAAACTCTTACAGTAGTAACAACCATATAGTAGAATGGGAATTGGTGATAGGTTTACTCATTAAGAATATAATAGCTAAATGATCTGCGTGTACAAAAAATTCATACCATTTATATAATGTCTAAATTTATCAATGGAGTGAACTACATACAAGAATTATGTTTTAGTGACCGTGTAGTTAATTTTTGCAGGAGAGACATTCTTGCTAACAAAATAGATGGCATAGGGAATTTGATTATCTCTTTGGCCCAAAGAAACCCCAAAGTTGTGTCTAAGGCATCAATGCATATGTGAAAAGGGAGGGCCCAATTTGGTCTTCTCAAAACAAGAGCAATTGACAGCTTTTGTATAAGATTTTCAAGGGCAATTTGACACTGAGCATGCCACTGGAAAACCACATCTTTGGTTAAAATTTTGAACATAGGAGTGGCTATTGTTGTAAAATTTTTAACTAATATTCTATAATACCTGACATTCCCTAGAAATCTTCTAATTTCTTTTTAAGAGTTGGGAGTTTTGATCTGAGCGATTATTTCAATATTAGTAGGGTCTACTCTTATCCTAGTACTAGGAATAGGATCAACTAACACAACACCCTTAGTAATCATCATTATATATTTTTAATCACTAAGGGAAAGGTTGGTCTCTTGACATCTGATTAAAACTTTCTCTAGGTTGTCTAAAGCTTGTTGGAAATCTCCCCCATATACTATGAAATTGCACATATAGACTTCCACATGGTCATGGGTTAGATCAGAGAAAATAGAAAGGACAACCCTTTTAAACGTGGTAGGGGCATTGCATAACCCAAAAGGAAGAACCTTATAGGCATAAATACCCCACGGACAAGTGAAGGTAGTATTTTCTTGGTCTTCAGGTGCAATTTGGATTTGATTGTAGCCACTTAACCCATCGAAAAAGGAATTTTATCCCCAAATAATGTATCGAGTACCTGATCAATGAAATGAAAGGGGAAGTAGTATCTAAAGGTAGCCTTATTCAATTCTCGAAAATCCACACAAATTGTCCATTTTTCCATTTTTCTTAGGTACAACAATGAGGGGTGACACCAACTTACTATCAAGAATAGGATAAATGAAGTTATCATTTAAGAGATTTTGAGGTTCTTATTTTACTATATCTTTTATGGCTATGGTAATACTTCTTTGAGGCTGCATCACTAGTCTAATTCCATCATTTGCATAGATTTTATGAATTCAGGTTTCAGGGTGGATTCCTTTGATATCAGAGTAATCCCATGCAAAAGCACCACATTGTCTTTTAATCATTTGAATGAAATGTTCCTATTGCTATGCTTCTAGACCAGAATTAATATATCGACACCTCCTAGGGTTAATTTCAACAGCATGGACATGGGACTCATTATCTTCACCTATTGTTGTTATGGAAAACAATGTGGAGGTAGAAGGATGACATGCTTCCTGAAATTTAGAATTGAAAATTTGCTCATATTCTTGAAAGTATTGTGGAAAACCAATACATCCCATTGTGGCTAATAACAAGTTCAAATCTTGATCTTTGGTTTGTTCTTGAATAACTTTAGAATGTTAAATTGATAACAATGGTCGAGTACATTCCTCCTCCCCATATGGGTTTTCTATCCATATGGGGATTTATGTAGCTGGTTGGGCAAGAGGAAATAAAATATTTGTTTAGCTTTGACATCCATTGGAAATTGTCATCTCTCCATACCTGCATCCAATAAAGGCATCAACAGGGGCTAGCCAAGGTCAGCCTAGTGCTAGTGGATGTCTAGGTCTAGAGGATTTTGGATGGATCACAAGGAAATCTATAGAAATTCCCTGGAAGCTAGTATGATTTTTATGTCATCGAGGCTTCCTACAGGTTTAAGGATGGATTTTTCTACTAACTCCAATAGTGTTTGGGTTGGCATCAAGCCTCCTAACTACAAATTTTGCATAATATCCATAGTCATCACATTTATTGCTACACCTAGGTCGACAAGAGTGTTTGGTAAAGATATACCATTAATAAGTATAGTCACTACCAGATTCCCAGGATCAGTGTATTTATAAGGGATCTCTAACATCGTTTTTAACAATTGGCCAACTACTTTTATAATAGGGGGATCCTTCCTTTTTCTTCCTCGATTTTAAAGCAAATATCCCTTGCAAACTTGGCATAGATAGGAATATCTTTGTTAGCTTGCAGAAAGGGTATCTTTACACAAATATTTTGTAGTTTAGCCTCTAAATCATATCCTAGCGGGACCTCATGATTTTTGACAAGTAATATCTCTAGATAGGGTGGTTCAATAACCTCCTAAGATGGTTTAGGTTGTATGGTAGAATGAATTGGTGTCGAGAGAGGGTTTTATTCTTCATTAGGAGGAGAATCTTCCTCTTTGCCAAGTATGTCCTTGTCTTCAAGAGGTGGGTTCATTGGTTGTTCTTCTTGAATGATCACTGCAAGTCTTCTTTATTTAAGACCTTCCCAAACCTTAGTCAAATTTCATTGATCATTGGAAATGAAGTTATAGTGTATGTAGGGAAGGTTTTTAGCTTCTTATTTTGTGCAGGTTGAGGTGACCTATTATTAGGGTTTGGAATAGGTTGTGAAGGTAATTGAGTATGTCGAGTAGGATTTAGATTTGGTGGCATTTGTTGTTGTCTCGGATTCATCAGTAGAGTAAGTTGTTGTGGACTTGGATTCATAGGCAGTTGTTGTTGACTTAGATTAATGGGCAGAGAAGGTTGTCGTGAACTTATGTTCATAGGCAATTGTTGTTGAGCAAAATGAAGGTAATAGGGGTGAGTTAGACCTTGGAAATAACTGAGAAATATTTGGAGGACATTATGTGTAGGTTGGATAAGAAGTTGTTTGGTATGGTTGTGGAGGAATATTCCTATAGGTAGTCCCCCTCCAACCTTCTTGCCAAGAATTTTCTTTGTGATGATTGAGGTCTCCATTGAGAGTAAGGCATTGGAGGGACACAATTTTGTTGTGTAAACTACATGGAAGGGTCTTGGAACATGGAGTGATTTTGTTGCATCCATAGTCTCCTAGGGGAATAAGGTGGACCTTGTGGATATGTTCCCTATTATTAAATAGCTTGCAACCCTGGTAATGAAGGGAATTCATTAGTGGGGTGATTAGCCACGCAAATTCCATAGACCTTTATGGCATTAAAAGGGCATTATTTTTCAGGATGCTTCTTCCTACGAGGAAAAAAATATAGCTAAAGCAGTGCTTTCCTCTTCATGTTTCCTCTTACTATTGAGCGTATCTAGTAGGTTAATAATTGTACTAAGGATATTAGTTTTAAGATTTTCCAATAGATTTCCCAATTCTATTCTAGTTAAACCACTTGTGGTGGGTTTGCCAACTTGACTTGCAAGTTCTCTTGAACTTTTTCCAACTTTAGCTTGACTATGAGAGTACTTCTTACAATATGCGATAATTTTGGAAAATGATTTTTGATAAACATCACTATAGCTCATGAGGTTAAGTACTTATATGTAGTCATCCTGTACTCCTTTTAGAAAAATGGTTCTAACTGTGGCTAGGTCTAGAGAAACTTGCTTGGTCTCTTGGTAGTTGTAAAGGAACCTTTCTAAGTAGTCTTCTAGGCTTTCTTCTTTGGTCTGCTTCATTTTAAAGATGCCATTCTTGGCATCCCTAGGCCTACAGTAATCCTAGTAGTTTGGGATAAAGGTTGCATTCATATCATCCCAAGATGTAATAGTCTGTTCCCTTAGACTCATGAACCATATCAATGTTGGGTTTCTAAGGTGGTCGGAAAGAGTTTTAACTTTTGAGCATTATCTATATAATTATAAATTCTACACAATATATCAAATTCAAATAGAATGAATCAGTATTTTTGGATGACATACCATTGAAGTGAGGTAATGATGACAAAGGAATGTTCTTCATGGTGACATTCCTGGTAATGTCAAGAATTGGAAATCCAAACGTTTATGGTTCATTGTGTTCCGGATTGTCTACTATTCCTCCTTCTCCTTCCATTATTTATTCCACAATTTGGAATTTGTGGAAGTAGCAGATGTCTCTCATCAAGAAGATGATGGTTGAGACACTGGGTTATCAACAATGTTCCAAGGTACTATCTCCACTGCAGTCCAAACTTCCTCTACCACTATCTTTTTTTCTCGTCCAAGTTTATTTACTGATGTCCCCTCTACTGCTACCACCAAAATTTTCTCCTATAGAGTTTTCCTTTCATAGCGATTAGCAGAATTAGTTGGGTTAACAATTTTTGGACCATGTACATTTTCTAGGATTTTTTATGAAACAAACCTACCTTTCCTATCTCTAATTCTTCTCTTGAACTTAAAGCATCAAAATTGAACTACTTACCAAAAGAGAGGATAAATTAACTTTGGAGCAACCCCACTAAAGTGCATGCACATGTTCTTACCTCTCATATTACTGTCTTCTCTCCACCCTTATTCATCCTCAATATCACTCAAAAGTCATAAAAAAAAACCAAACCATTACCCATTAACATTTTCATCTCCCTGGTAGCAATGCAAAAAACGTTGGGGAAATTATATGAATGATATATCACACCAAAAATTAAATTATCGACCATGGAATCGTAATCAATAGAGATGATGCAATATATGTGTCGATAACAGATAAGTTCCTATATCTAATGAGTATAACCTAGATAAAAAGCACTCAAAACCAATACTCCATTTTACGATTTCCAATTTAACTTCCTCACACAGCTTTAATATCATAAATAAAAAAGCATAAATAGAATCTCAACAAGCATTTGATCTAAAGGTTCTTACTCAGGTAGTGAGTCTATCCATTTACAGGCTCATTAAATAAAAGATTCATTTAGCTCTGATTTCCTATAGCAATTGGTTTCAATCACTAAACTAAAATCAACTCACTACACTCAAATATCAATCAAAGAAATCATTCCTAATTTAACTAGTTTTAAAGGAAGTTATGCATTCTTATATTGGAAATGTCAGGTATAACAAGAGTCTTCACTTAATAGCACATACATGGGCATGGTGATATCTCTTGTCTTAACTTTTCTTGTTCTTCAAAATAGAAATCAACAATTAAATGTACAACCTAAGAAATAAAGTTTGCATTCACAAAAATAATGAATCCTTACTAAAAAAGTAACAGCTCTAGACTTATATCACACTCTCTTAAAAAGATTACTCGCATAGAACAAAACTGAAATCAAATCAAATGTTTTGAAATTCAATCATAACATTGAGTCACTCTTCACACACAAACCAATCTATATTCACAATAATTATAATAAAAAAACACCTTGATGGCTTCAGTGGGCCCTTGTCGAGCTAAAAAGGAAAGATGAGAGAACTACAAAACTAAAGATTATATTAACACAATAGACTTATCAACTATTTCTCATACCATTGATTTCAGAAAAGGTTTACAAAGATTTTGCTTAGTTAAATCTCTAGCATAACAGTACTATCTAAATCTCTATATATGACCTATCATTTACGAGCCTTCTCTTATAAAGGAATGGTCGTTACATACAAATTTTAAAGATATTGTCAAATCATAATGTAAATATTGCAATCAATCCATCGCATTGCTTTCCTTCACATATTTGGCTTCATCCTCATGACATGCAGTGCATGAGGATGAAGCGTATCTTGATTTCCATAAAAAGATGATGCTTTGACCATCAGTGCCCTTGGTCTCATCAGAATTAACTCACTCAAACCATCAAAATCTGAAAAATTAGGTTTTATACCAGATGAACATAGTTAGCATAGGACGAACACAGGTACGAGACGAACACAGGTACAAGACGAATAGGGTTGGTACAAGATGGATAATATTGGTGTCAGACGAACATGAAATGAGTCTTAAAATCTATTTGATTCAATCCAAATAATTATAGAATATAAAGAATCAATTCTTCTATTTATACTAATAAAAAATAATAAAAACCATGATTTAAATATAGAATTACCTCATAGATACACAAGGATTCTAAAATTTATGTCCTTTAAGAAGACATGCAACTGGTGAATAGGTTTGAGGTCAATTTGGTAAAAAATAGAGGACAATATGGGGTATTAAAGGCACCAAAAAGGAGACCCATCATTCCCCCATACCTAATTCATTACATGTCCTCATGCAAAAAGTGCTGAACTATTCCTTAAAATTTTAAAAGTGGAGTCTTCTTATGGCTTGCCTGAACATCAGTTGTTTGGATCTAAGTATTCAGACATGAATCCTCTTCTCTGAGTTCCCTTTTAATAACCCTTGTTACAACCTTTGGCTATCTCCTTCAATTTCTCATTCTCTTTCCTAATGTACCTATCCAAAAAATTATACTCTTTCACTTCTTCCTTTAGTTTTTAATTTTTCCTCCGAAGTCTCTCAATTTTGACTATCATCTGATGTCTAGTTAAAGAACTAGCAGGTTAATTTGTTTCATGCTTAGTGATTTCTTCACTAGCCAAAGCTTCCTTTATTAATTATTTCAAGGTTTCTGTAACTAATTCCTCTATTTCACTAAGCACTTCAACCTTTGCATGTTTCTTTTCAAGTTAGGTAAAGACATCAACTTCATTTTCTAGAAGAGAAGGGGTATGAGTGGCCATTACCTATATTTCCATGCTCCTGATATTTAGGTGTGTAGGTAGCGATGACTCACCATATTTTTTGTCAGGAGTGAGGATATTGTCTTGAAATAATATCCTCTTCTTCCTTTTGGTTTGTTACATGGACTCTATTATTTCTCCCTTTTGTGCATGTTTCTCCCTTTTTTCAGAAGTTTGTATTATTTCACCCTTTTCACTTGTTCTAGGTTGTTTCTTCTCTTTAATCCTTAGCTCAGGAGTCTCCTCATAAGATAACTCAACAAACACCTCTAAAATATTACCTATGAGTTCTCTTGCATCATTGTAAGCTTGCTTCCTTTTATTCTTCTCACCATTTGAGGTTTTACTTTGAGTGGATGAATCAAGATAAGCTATTTTACCTTTCAATGATCACCTCATTGTTGGTGCAAGAGATTCCTCCTCCAATATCATTTTACCCTTGTCTAACTAATTAACAAATTTTGGTGAAGTAGGGCTAGTAATGCCTTCTTTAGATCTTGACTTCCTATGTTTATTCTTACTACTCTCCTTTCTCTTATCTAGATCCTTAAGACTATCCCCTAGCATGTTTTATTCTATTGATTTGGAAATTTCTTCTAGACAAAATTTTTGTGTGAGTAATGTTTTCCAACTACTGCCCTACTTCCTTATTTCATGAATAACTAATAGTTTTATCAATCAATGATGATAAGTACTATTTTCAAACTTTTTGGAAATTGATTTAAATTTTCTTACCATCTTGTTTAAACTCATCCAAAGGAAGTAAGGGAAGTCTATCTACGCCTTCCTTCAAAATGTAATAAAAGTATCAAATGATAAAGAAATGTCATTGCATACCTGTTATCAGGAAATCTAGTGTCCTTTAAGAGCTGCTAGTCCCACTAAGATGGGTATCTATCTTAGAAACAAACAAACTAAAGTTACTTTCGTTTTCCTTTATGAGAAGTAGATAGGAGAGAAGTAGAGAGTACCAACCTTAGTCTTTCGCTTGGCTCCTTGCTTGTTTCCTCTCCCATCTGACAAATATTTGCCACTCCTTCCTTGCTTACCCTGCTTCAAAGAGCACCTCTAAAGTCGAAGCAGCATGATACCATCAAAGAAAAGAGATATACGATCATAAACAATAAAGGACCAAATATATATTGACCACACAAATGCATATATCAATTCAAACATATAAGAATGTGGTGGAAAAATCGAATAGATTTATTGATAGAAAGAGTAGAAGAGAGGATTACAACCCATTGATCTGACCCAGCGTCATCCTCCCAGCATGAAATCACTTCTTCACCTCATGAAAAGCTTAGATTACCCAACACTATGAAATTCCACCAAGAAACCAACAACACTTCCTTACAAGATACAAGATTCTAGCCTCTGGATCTCTGAGATGAGGGATCCATATATAGATGTTTGTAGGGGGGTGAGTCAACTTCTGGGATTTTGATTAGTGTCCTCTCTTTGATA
>APFE030947378.1:12078-46975 GCA_000404065.3 Pinus taeda | reverse complement strand
GACTTGTTTTTCGAGGAAAGAGTGATATTTTCGGGTAGCGGCTCGTTCCAGGTAAGGTTTGGAACTTTTCAATCATGGCAGTGTAAAGAAGATGGCTAACAGAATCACTTGTCGCAGTTGTTCCTCAAAAGAGGTAAACAATCAAATGGAGGCATATGATCAGCTAAAAAAGAGTGGAGGTGATGGTAAGAACAGGACCAAGTCTCAAAAGCTGATAATTATGCGATCGCAATTGTTATTTACCAATGGTGGGTTCATTTTTTAATGAGATTAAATTCTGGTGGAACATATGCTCATTACTAGGTTTATTTTTTAACGAGCTTTAACTTCGATTAAAACTACTCGTGGCCTAGTTCATTTTTTAATGAGCTTGAACCATGTGACAACATATGCTCAGATTCGGTTTCATGTTTACACAAGCTTGAAATGAAAAACTATGTTTGTTATAAGTTCGCATGCCCCCAACATAATGATGCAAATCGATGGTGCATGCTCCCCAAGCTTCATTGCATTCAATGAGGTGGATGGAATGAAGGTTCACTTTCAAGATTTTTGAAAGACTCAACTTGGAAAGGGAGTTGTTTCATTTTTTAATGAGGTTGACATAGTAAAATAACTATCCTCATGGTGACCTTTGATCACAACTCGTAAGGGGTCATGAAGGAAATATCTGGTTCCAATGCCCCCAGTACATAATGTACAACATCACTGAATTGATTGTCAGATGATGTAGCTATGGTAGGGCTTGGAGGCAATACCTTGCGATGATCCACACTATCAAAATGTTCAGATTTCTTCTTCATCTTTGTTGGTGTAGAAGATATCATGTGACAGGTTTCCACTATTGCTACTTCTGCCAGATTACATGGAGGCAGAAGGGAAAAAGTCCCCATTAAGGAAGGGTCTTTTAGGAGACCTACTATGATATTTTGAAGCGATCGAGAGCTTCCATGGATCAATGGAATGCTTCCGGTAACTTGAGAAATTTTGGGGAGAAAGGTTTGTTGATCAACAATTCTAATTCCTCCTTGAAAGGGAAATGCAATCTTTCTAAAGTAAGTTGACACAACAACAGCCATAGCATAAATCCAGGGCCTTCCCAATAGGATATTGTAATCAAGGTTTCCATTGATAACTTCGATGTCAATTTCTACTATCTTGCCCCCCAGTTCAACTTGCAAGTTACTTAATATCCCATACGACGTGTATGTTCTTCCATCAAACATTTTTAATGTCGTTGATGATTGTGACAAGGGTGGAGAGCCTAAAGTTTTCCAGCAACTCATTGACATAATACAGGTAGATGCCCCCTCATCAATGATTGTTCGATGAATGGTTTTGTTGAGGGCTTTTACCTGTATGAGGAAAGGGAGCTAGGCCAGTAACTGAGGTTCGTATCCTTTATGATTAAAGGCCACTAGATCGAAATCCACTGGATCAATCCCAGCTATCGCTGATAACAAAGCTTTCTTTTGGGAGGGGAAATTCTGCAGTACTTCAAGTGTTGACATTGCGGATGGCGATTGGGCCAAATCCTCCACTATATTATAATTTTGTGTTGTTGGAGCACGAGGATTAAACGTCGATTTATGTACTACTCCCTTAGGCGGTTTTATTGTTAATTCAAGAATGATTGGCGGAACAACTTCTGGCGAAGTTGTTGTCGAACTACCGGGTTGATCTGTAGCCTTGTCGTTTGACGACTTTGGATTTCCATAATCTTTATTCCTTGTCGATATCAAAGCATCATTTTGGTGTTTTGAGATAGATAACATAAGTTCTTGGGATGGGGAAGCACGATCACTAGCAACCAGGTTTATTTCTGGGCTCGGAAACGGATTAGTCAACATCGCTGGGGTATTTGAAGTTTTTAAAAATTTCATAACCTTAGCTTTATGTGGACAATCTTTCGTGAAATTCTCATCATCACATATGTAACATGGATAAAGAGGTTTCTTTTGCCCAGTAGGGTTTTCAGAAGATTTTTCAAGAGGTGAATTTTCCTATTTCTTCTTATTATTTTTCCCTTTCTTCTTGCCCCCTGGTTGCTTTGGATTTTTTCCCTTGTCATTCGACACGGAATTGACCTTTGACGCGAGAGGTTCTTCATTTGGATCTTAACTAGAAACCATACGGGATTTCTTAAATGTAGCCTTTGCAGTTTTTGTGCTTGTCGTACCTATCATGCCATCGCTGGCATGAGAGTCTTTATTTTATTTAGGAGGATGAGGAACGGAAAACTCTGGTCTAGGAGCATCAGGAATTTTGTCATAGAGCATTCTAGACTGAGTATAGATCAAGTCTAGATTTTGTGCATAAGGAATGACTTGCTCTTCAGTGACAACTCCCCCGTTAGCCACATCTTCTGTAATAGAAGGTAACAATGACTTAATAAACCATTCAGCTAGCAGTTGATAAGGAACATATGATTTTACCATTCGACGACGACATCGCCACTCATGAATATGATCAGATATGTGAGTGGTTATCGTCTGCTTAAAATTGGTAAGAAGCTCCGTTCCTATTTCGTACCTTATTGGTAACTGAAAATGGGTTTGAAAGGTGGTGGCAAGGGTGTTGAAGTTATCAAATGAAGCTCTAGGCAATTCTATATACCATTTAGCTACCGGACCTGTTAACATTCGTTGAAAAAGGCGAATCTTGATGGAATCATCATTCAAGGTGTTGGATAAACACCACAAACAGAATGTCATCACATGATTTGATGGATCTTCACCTGGATTTCCATTGAATTTAGTAATATCAGAGGGAAGTTTATGAGGAATCGTAGGCCACCAAGGGGCATAAGCAATTGGATCATTCGTTAGCCGGTTTAGATCTGGTAATTCTAGAGTTGCTACAAAGGGAGACTGTTGATTCAGGTTAGGCAAAGCATACCCAGGATAAGATGGAATTGCCTGAGCAGTGGGGTTTTGCATAGCAACATAATGTATTTGATGCTGGTAACTTTGATAAGGTTGATGGGCATAACCATTATAGTATGGTTGTTGATAACTTCTTTGGAAATGGGGTTGCCCATTACTTACAAAGACTTGTTGCTCAGGTCCAAATATGTCTATAAAAATACCTTCCTTCACATGTTAAGAATATCTACAATACATCAAGCATCAACATATATTCTTCTTTGATCCAGTTCTTAGGAATATCCTTAGTCCAGTCAAGATTCAAATGTTCAGGTTTTAAGAACTTTCAACAGAGCTCTTTGTTAATACTTGTACCTTGAATTATTTCTCCCCTGCAACTGATAATCTTGTAGCCTCCTCTATGGTAGATTATGTGATTTTTAATTGTAGACCTACTAGCTAAACACATTTGCCATCATAACTTTGAGTGAAGGCATGAGAAACGCCCTCATGGTATCCTTTAAACTTTTCTAGAAATGGGATCCATCTAGCTTGCTCGAACGTTTCCTTGCACAATTAATACTCCTCTATTTCTCGATAAAATGGGAACACTATTTCACATTGATCTACCCCCATGCCAGATATAAGAATAGGTCTCAGAAATTTTCTAGGATAAAACCGAGAAGGGTTTAGTACGAGAAATGACAAAGTACCGGAAGATGGGTTATGAAAACAACACGAGAGAGCTAGCAGTGGATGAATCATTAAGGATGAGTGAAATAAATGGAAAATGGTATGCATGAGAGAAATGATGCTCATATAGACGATGAAGCCATCTAGAAGAGAATTTATAATTTGAAACGAGATGGTAACAACTAAATTGTTGTCATAATTACAAGGTAAGCTCATACATAAATGATGGAAATAAGTCGTATGCAAAGATTATTTGGAAGATCATCTCCATTAATGATGTCAAATCTCATTCAAATGAATGTTAGATATGATGGAAAAAACATGGTTGATTTGAATAACTACATAATTATGGTACAACCAATGTTAGGTTTCGGTAATCATTCATAATAATATTCATATTATGCTTATGAAATTGTGGTAAAATAATTGTTTTAGCAATCCTCGGAAATAGAAGTTCTATCATGAGATATTCAAACTATACTGCATTTTATTAATTATGATTGGCACCTGTCCAATCACACCCATGATTATCCCATTCAACCATATCATAAAAAGATTTTTTTTTTCCTTTTTTTCTTTTTTCTTTCTTTCTTCTCTTAGAAAGATAGGGGAATAAAGATGAGTATTTCATAATTTAGGATAGGGGCTTCACAACTAATGGTAATAAAATTTTATGAGGGTAATTGTATATTCATCACACAATTAATATAAATCTTAATAGTAGAAAATAAAACAATGATCTCATATCTATATAACCAAATGAACACAAGAATTGTTTTTTAGTATCGAGTGAACACACGAGACTACCTTCTAGTACCGGATGAATAGAGGAAGCTTTTATTTAGTGCTAAATAAAATTTTAAAAAGGTACCTAAATGTATAGTCTTCAAATTGGGATCATGTAGGCTTCTCTTTATAGCTTAGCATGGTCTACGGGTGAAGCTAGAGTAGGTGCTAGCAATTACTGATGTTGCATGTGAATTTGTTCTACTTGAAGGATTACACTAGGAAAACTACAAACGACATACTGGTATAGGAACTTTAAAATTACAGTGGAAGTGTCAGGAAATGAGGAAAAATAATTCAATGATCAGGCTTCAAGCTCTATAACAAGAAGGAATGTTGTAGTTGGACAACCTTCTATTTTTGGAACCAAACGAATTTGATACAAATCTTAAAGATATTGTCAAGTCATAGTGTAAATATTTCAATCAATCCATCACATTGCTTTCCTTCACATATTTGGATTGATCCTCATGACATATAGTGCATGAGGATGAAGCCTATCTTGATTTTCCATAAAAAGATGATGCTTTGATCATTAGTTCCCTTGGTCTCATCTAAAGTAGCTCACTCAAACCATCAAAAGCTGAAAAATATGGTCTAGTACCAGATGAACACATTTAACACAAGATGAACACAGGTACTAGATGAGAACAAGTACCAAATGAATATACATTCTAGATGAACAGGGTTGGCAATAGATGGATAATATTGGTGTGAGATAAAAAAGAACTAAGCCATAAAATCTATTTAAGTCAATCCAAATAATTAGAGAATATAAAGAATCATCTATTCTCTTTCAACTAACGCGAAATCATAAAAACCATGCTTTAATATAAATTACCTCATAGATACATAAGAATGCTAATAGTTATGTTCTTGAAAAATATAGGAAAATGGTGAATAGGTTTGAGGTAAAGTTGGTCAAAAATAGAGGAACATATAGGGTATTAAAGGCATCAGAAAGGAGACCAAACAATAATCATTTTCTAGGTTGGGCAGGAACATATTTGTCAAAACAACCAAATATTGAGTGATATCTAGTTGTGCAAGAAATAAATGGATCTAAAACATTCTTAGGAACTCATGAGTTAAATAATCCCCATGACCAATATTATAAGGGAATTTTCCCTTTTATGTCTCCACCCTTATTAGGTTTGGGTTGTTGAGTCGCTTGAGCAAGTTTAGAAGAGTTTCTCTATTATTTTTTTCTTCTTTTTCTTTTCATATTGCTATGAATTCTTTGGTTGCATGGACTACACTATGTCAATATCAACGGTTTCCTAGGATACATGGCTTGTTTAGAGTTTGGTGTGGTTGTAGGGGATTGTGAAGTAACAATGTGTTGCCCTAATTGAGTAGCTACCTAGCTCACAACATTAGAAGAGATGGAACCAATTACACAAATAGAATTTCATCTTGGTTTAGGTCATTATGGATTAATCAAAGGACAAGGAGCATTTTCTATAATGTCATATAAAGTTCGAAATTGAGAGTGGATCAAATTAAGATTTCACACATAAAATGGAATGTTTCTTAGTAGAAACCTTGGAGATAGTGACATCCTTGGAAATGTGAGGTAATAAGGATTAGATAAACCAATATTTTAGCAACTTGCTAGGAATATCGGTCCTAATAAATCACTTTATACACCTCAACTCATGGATAAGATCTGAAATATGTCTATAGATGTCCTACTTAAAGTTAGATAGAAGATCAGTTCCAACCTCTTGTTGTGAAGGTATCTAAAATTAATTTAAGAATGTTCACACCTAGAAAGCATAGTCGCTATAAGATTCCTTATCCAACTTTTTTTACCATTTTATGGAATCCTCGGTTAGGGTTCTTCAGAAGATATGCAACCTCACATAATCAACCACCAAAAAATTAAATAAACATTATAAATGATAGTTGGTGATATGTGTGGTTGGGTTCTCTCATAGATTTGGTTTGAACTTAATGGAAACTTGACTAAACTGAGAGAGGGGGGTGAATCAGTTTAGTCCATTCATGGACATTAAAATTATTTTGTTTAAACTCATTAACTAAAACATTAAATGAGCATCTTAATAAATAATGACCAACAAATTGAGTATGTGAACAACAAGTAATAATAAAACCAAAACATTACATTAGTACATAATAAAAACACATATGGACACCAAATATAAGTGGAAACCCATAAAGGGAGAAAACCATGATTCTTTATTGATGTGAGGCAACGGCAAGCTTCTACTACATTATTACATATGATTTTCATAGGTTCCAACTTACATTAGGTTTCTACCATAATTTTCTTCAAGATGCAACATGCAAGGAAGATCCAACTTTGATACTTTTTCTCTAGGCTATGACCCATAAGAGGCTCCTACCTCAATAAGATCCAAACTAATATTTATCAAGTTACTCCTTGAAAGGAGACTACAATCCCCTACTATAAAAAAGAATCAACAATGTGTTGCTTTACCTAGTCATCAATTATACATATATCCCTCTTCATCTTTGCCTCTTCTTCCATTCAAATTTGCTTCACATAAGCTTCATATGTGCTAGGTAACTGATGCATAACACCTAAATCAACTCTCACATATTCTCTAACTCTCTAACCTCTCATTTACTTCCAAAATCACATCTTTTATAAAGATATTTTTTTGTTGTTTGTATCCCACATAAGAATATTAAGTGAATAGGCTTGCCACTTTGAATTCCAGTCATTGGTTTCCAAACTCTTCATATTTTAAATATTAGAACACAAAAATAAATTCTCCACCATATATTATTTTCATCCACATGCAATGATTAAATTCATCAACATAATGCCAACATCATGTAACATTATAGGAATAACATATTACTATATAATTGAGCATTCATTCCTCATGATCAATAATGACATGTGCCATTAATGCATCAAAATAATATTTGCAACATCTTTTCCCTTGCCTTGGACTTGTATCTCTACATCTTCATGTCATTTTATCAACATGCTTTCCTTTGTTGTCATGGAGTCTTTGGTTGCCTTTTATGTCATGGTGTCTTTCCTTCCATCACAATAATTTTCTCCAACAAGCCAGTTTTCAAATCAGTCTTATACACAACACATGCAGTCATCAATGTTCTACCATGTCATTAAGGTAATTAAGGTATCTCTGACTCCTTTTTTCTATTGTCATCAAACATACCAAGCATAACTTTTTGCTTTACAACAACATATGCAACATCTAGCATACCTATCTTCTCCTTTCCACATCTTGTTTCACCTACAATACACAAGCCCTTTAATACAATGTAAACAAAATTCCATATCTATGTTTTGTTATTGTCTTGTTGTTCTTCTTCGCTTCTCCTTATTTGTTTCTCTTATTTACTACTCTTCTAGTGTTCCTTATTTATAATCCTTTTCCTTTGTAGTTTTTGTTCCTTTGTTGCTCCTATTTCTCCTTTGCCTAGCTTGTTTTCCTTTCCCTTTATTGTTCCTATTGTTTCTTTGCTATCACCTTCATCTCTTGCTGTCAAATATCCTTGCAACATACCTTGGTGGTCATATTCCTTTTATACTCTTTTACTTCTCCTTTGCCATCAATGACAATAATGCCATCAATCCCCCCTTTTGGGGTTGATGGAAAAACAATGATCCCCGTGAGAAGTGTCATGTTTACTTCCCCCTTTGACATCAATGGAAAGGGGTTGTGATTACACAAATTCCTCCGATCCTTTAGCATAGGTTCATCATTGATTTTTTTCGTCAAATCACTATCAAGCTTAAGGTTTAGTAATATTACCCATTATTTGGCTTCATACCACCTTTTTCATATAGGTTTTTGAACAGATAAAAGGATCCAACAACAATTTTTCTTGCAATCTTTTGATGCCTCATGACACTATGGGCATCATATCATTCATGATTATACATACACCAAAAAAATTCAAAGAAACAGTACGTTGTACCCTACATCTCCACCATTTCTCCAAATCCTTTGGAAGCAAAATTGACCAGAGACATTGACCCCATTTTTTTGTTATACAATCTCCATGGATGAGACCATATATTTTCAATAATTTGGAACTTGCAGCTTGATGGTCTGAATAAGAATCTAATATTGTGAGTATACTTTCCATATCTCTTCAGTTGTGCCACAATAGGCATATCAAGTAAGTTACACTCGAACATTTTTGGGGTGTTAACAAATTCTATAATGGTCCTCATAGATTCCTTTTTTTTCCTTGCTTCACTTATTGTGTATGCCCTCTCAACGTAAAAGGTTTCCAAGTACTTCAAAAGAAAGGAGTAATATTCTCTGCTAAACCTTTATCTACAGTGGTGGTTATTTTAGAACACTACAAGAATAGATCTTCAATGCTCCTTAAGTATTTATCTACTTCAATTTTTTAGGAGAAAACTTATCCACTACAATACAAAATGTATCAAACCAATATTCAAAAGGAATGGAATCCAACCCATTCTCAAAGGCCTCATTGTGATATTACAATACTTCAACATTATTCCTTTTTTGTGACGTTGTTAGAAAGCCAATCCAAATCTTCATACAGTTCTTCACCAGAAGTAGAAAATGTATTATGGATATACCAATGAACACAGTCCAAGCTTATCGATTATCTCAATAGTATTCATTACATTGGGAATATCTAGTTCCTTTGCAAATAGAAGGAGAACAACATCTCACAACTCATTCTCATCTAGAGTCTTATGCAATTTAGATCTTTTTTCAATAACATGGTTCCTTTAGTATAGGTTGAAAATTATAGATTTGAGGCTTCAGCGATCAACATTTTGTGTAGTGATGTCATTCATGTTTTATTGTATCCACCTTTCTAGCCAACCTCAGTGTTATCCTAATGATGAACCACCAAAGTTGGTTTGAAACATGAATACAATAAAACATGGATGTGATGACTCCAGAAAACATCACTACACAACATGGTTCCTATCATTACAACAACATCAAGACCCACTATCAAAATATGTATTTCCTTTTTGGAAAACATGCGTTTGGAAAAAAACTTGGTGAATGTGAGCCCCATCTTTCCAAACTGAAAAAACCAGATATTTTGTAAAATTGTAGACCTCTATGACGAAAGGTTTGTTTCTGCAAAGGCCTGAAATGAATGAATTTTGATCGTCTATTAAAACAATGACATATCCGCCACTGTAAAAGATCACCATTGTAAAAGATAATGCTCCATCCAACAATATATATTGATAGATATCTCATTGTATGACAGAGTCCAATGATAATAATATATATTGATAGATATCTCATTGTATGACAGAGTCCAATGATAATATGATGCAACGATATAGTTTATATTTAACAATAATATCACCCTTCTAGTGCCAATATCGAATATCTATATATATACATGATATTGTTCAAAGAGAATATGAGGCCGCATTGTATCTATGATAATATGAGACAGCATAACTTTAATATAACACTGGCCAAAATCATATATAATACCATATATTAATGTTCGAACTCCATATATAATACCAGATATTAACATTGACCAAACCCATATAAAATACCATATCAACGCTCTAGCTCCATATTTAATACCATATATTAACGGTACAACTCCCTATATATTACCATATACGTTGACCGAAACCATATAGAATCTCATATTAACGCTCCATATCCATATGTAATACCATATATTAGTGGTCCAGCTCTATATATGAACACTCCAACTCCATATATAATGCCATATATGTTGACTGTTGCATATGTTGACTGTTGTTGACATATGCAACATTGTAATGTAATATACCACACCAGTGTGCTGCAATATATATCGTAATCACTATAACGCTATATATGACCTTGACATTGTGCCACCTTATAGATAAGAGTTGGATGTGCATTGAAGATTGGAACCATATCCCGATATATCTGACCATCGAGGAGTGGGCCCTTCCTTTGATTTTGACGTTCAGGTGAGCAAATGACTTGGTCGTATTTCTCCTGTCAGGTGTCATTATTATTTTATTGGTCGATTGATGGGCACCTTTGTAAGGGTTTAAATGAATTCATCGACTAAGATAATCTTCCCATGTGATAATCTTCAGTAGTCCAAATCACGTGAGAATATTCCCATGTGATAATCGGTGGTCCCAATCATGCATACACTTCATCCAATTATATTATTTCTACCAATGTATATATTGCCAACATTATTATATTATTTCTACCAATGTATATTGCCAACATATAGTTGTATAGTTGTGAATGATAAGCACAATGTGTAAGAAAGTAAGTTGTGCATTGTCGTGTTCTCACTGTAATAATAGTTGTGCGTCCAAAATATATTTCCCTCTATCAAAAGGATATTGTTAATGTGACAATCATATAGAGGCAACATTTCGAAAAGAGATTAGAATAGTGAACTCGACATATTAAATACCAACAATGAACATGATATCATCCTCGCATATATGAAAAACTCATAATATAACACCAATTTCCAACGCAATGAATTAATTCCAATGCACAATATAATATAATACAGGTTGACACCATGTATTTAAACAACACCATGACACCATGATATGCTTTAATGTACCGAGAAATACATATTATGATAGGCAAGCACCATGCTTATGATATGTTACATAAAACCATTGTAATATGAATTTTTCCATGATATGCTACATTAAACCCTTTTCGATGAGAAAAAAAAAATGTCCATATAGTGTCAACCATTCAATGCTTTGCATGACCTATATCTAATTATATTTTTCAAAGCCATAAGCCAACACACTGCCACCATTATATCCAATGCATTGCCACCATAATACGATAACCTCTGCTATGCCACCATTATATCCACCATAATATAATATATTAAGGTTGCAGAAAATGTAACGTTTCATCTTAGGTTTTTCTCAGATTGTGTTACATAATTCCTTTCGAATATGAGATTCTCTAGGTCTGGCATAATAATGATATTCCATATATAATACACAACAATGTGACATGATATGTAAAAATGACACCGCCATGGAGAATATCGACACACATCTATTGCTAGAATATTGATATAATAATGAAAGTTGTTGACATAAAAAAGGTTTTCTCAGGAATCTAGACCATTAATATGAACGTTCTGCCTATTATTATGGACGCTTCCAACGTTTTGCCAATGCATTGAAAGATGCCACCTAATATCAAATGTTTGCAATAAGAAGTGCATTAAATTCTAGGAATGATATTATTCTGCAGTGAATGTTGTTGTAACTTTAATGTTGTTTCCAATGTAAGGGACTGTAATGCCATATATTTGTACCCCTTCCTACTGGACCTCTGTCGGTTTTTCCTCTGATAGTTGTCCTTCGTTACTTGTCATCTCTTAACTTCCTCTTCGTCTCTTTGCTAGTGTGAAAATAAAATCGTCTCTTCACATCAAAGTGCCTCACAGTAACTTTTCTATTAGCAGCAACCGGAAGATCCCTGTACTTTTGTTTGAGATTGTACACTGAATTCCACAAAAAGGTCATTGTGAGGTCTTTTAGGGAACTGAATTCACCAGTTTTGGTACATGCATTAGTGAGTACAATGTTGAGTCTCATCTAAATGGTGGTGTTAAGCGTAAGCATTTCTCTTGGAAGTTGGGATTTGCACAAAATTATTCATCCCACTACACCCACTACAAAAGCCCTGAAATTTGATTTTCACGTCTACGAAAATGCACGCCAGTCACATCACATCTTTCTCCCACCTTTTTTTTTTTTTTAACTGAAGCAAGGCCTTATCCCGGAAATATAGGTGGGTTAAAAAAATAATATAGGTGTATTATTCCAATTCTCAACGCAGTGAACCGTCCCCTGATATTTAGGTAGCCACTTCCTTTGCTTGTGTTAAAAGATCCATGAATTTGGAAGCATCAAAATATTTGCAGGAAAAATGCCAGTGTCTCTAAACGTGTTTCCTTTTGAAGCTTCCTTTTGTTTAGAAGCTTCACTTCATCGACTACTTTGACTCTTATCATTGTCCATCTGGTAGATTCATCTACGCTTATATGTAGAGATCTTTTATTTTGTTCTCTTCATCAAGATGTGCCAATCAATTATTCAATAGAGTAATGGCATGGTTAAAGAGGAAAATTTGATTCATTTGACGTCTTGGCTGATGCAAACAATTCTATAACATATTTAAGACTTCAATATACATGGTAGCCTTACATGGTTTTTGTAATTTTTATTGAAATTTAACAAACTCTACTATCATAGTCTTCCAGGAACACTATTGGGGTTGATATCCCCTGAGGTGTTGCTTCTCTAACGCTACTTGAATTATTCTTTTTCTTTATTGAGTAGCTCCCCCAAGGCTATGATCACCTCATTTTTCTATTGAAGTCCCAAGTTGCTCTTTTTTTTCCTCCTTCAAACTTTAATTTCCTGACTCTTTGTGTTGTCTACATTTAGTTTTGGCTTATTGTCTGGTTTTCTTGGAGTTTATTCTGTTTTATTTTCTCAAAATCATCCGGGTATGTTCCAATTTGTGATCTTTGGCTTTGTGTCAAAAATTTCTACATAAATAACACCTTATTTAACCAAGATATGGCTTAAATGGTGTGTGTACTCTTGTGCTCTTCTCTGCATACAAATTACATTCAATGGCTCTATGTCCAAATTCATTACACAAATAAAAGTAACCACCTAAGTGTTTTGTATATCTGGTTTATGGTTTTCTTTTCTGTTTCTTTATGTAAGAAAGCCTTCTTGTTTATGCATCTACATCTTCTACTGACTAAAATTGTTTTGCTTTCTCTTACATTTTGTTATTACATGACTATGTTCATGGAAAGAGAAAAAGTTGATGTCTTTCAAGGGAACAAGGAATCTTCTTTGAGATGTTTTGAATTTGTTCATCTCATCTCTACCAGGAAATGACCTTTTTGTAAGAATCATTTTCATCTACTCATTCTTTGGGCCTTGTTGTTGTTGTTTAGTTTTGTTTACTTATTTTAGATTCGCTCTACTTGTACATCCCTCTAATGGTCTTTTACAGGCTGCTTCATTATCCTCTATGACTTCCTTTAACCTACTTGCACTTTTCTTCTAAGTCCTTCATGGATGCAATCTCCTCTCTTAGCTACTTATAGAACTTGTTCTTTTCATCCAACTCTCTTATAGCTAAAATCAATTCAGACTCTAATCCTTCATATCCTACCTCTTTCTCCTTTAGTTGATTATCCATCACCTCCTCTATTCTCCTTGCCTCTTCAAGTTGTGTCTTTAGGCTTACAATTTCTTCCTTGAATTGACGTTCTCTTTCATCATATATTTGCAATAGTTTCTTATAGGCCGTGCTCTCATTCTTCAATCTTTATTTTTTAGCCAAGGCTATGTCAAGTTTGGTTTTTCCTTTAGCTAACTTTCCTTGACAATAATTAGGTGTAGAATAGGTATCACTTGATTGATCATTTTCTTTTTGAAAAGACTTTTTTCTTGCTCATTTTCTTCTTCTTTTAGCAAGTGCAGGTACTAGTGTCTCCTTCATATATGAGTTGCAATCTATCACAAATTTCTTTTCCAAAATTTTAGTCTATTATTGTATCAAGATCGTTATTATTGAAATTGTTTTACATAACATGTTTTCTCTTAACATTCCATTGCTTTTCTTGCATAGAGGGAGAGTCTTTGTAGTAACCATCACATACGAACTTCCATACAACAAGTCCATAAGTTGTTAGTTATGTTTTAACCTTATGTTGTGCTATTCAACAACCCCCCATTTATTAATAGTAGTATTTAATATTAAGTTAGAGATTTTTTATTTGTTCTCTTAATCAAGATGTGCCTAACATTTATTCAATAGAGTAATGGCATGGTTAAAGAGGAAAATTCAATTCATTTACATCTTGGCTTATGCAGACAATTCTATTACATGCTTAAGAATATAATATTCATGCTATCCTTAGATAGTTTTTGTAAATTTTATTGAAATTTAACAAAATCTACTATCATAGTCTTCAAGCAACACTATTGGGGTTGATATCCCCCTGGGGTGTTGCTTCTCTAACACTATTTGAATTATTCTTTTGCTTTATTGAGTAGCTCCCCCTAAGGCTATGATCACCTCATTTTTCTATTGAAGCCCCAAGTTGCTCCTTTTTTTCCCTCTTCCAAACCTTAATTTTCGGGCTTTTTTTGTTGTCTACATTTCGTTTTGGCTTATTGTCTGGTTTGCTTGGAGTTTATTCTGTTTTATTTTTTCAAACTCTTTAGGGTATTTTCTAGTTTGTCATCTTTGACTTTGTGTTAAAAATTTCGACATAAATAGCACCTTGTTTAACCAAGACATGGCGTAAATGGTGTGTGTACTCTTGTGCTCTTCTTTGCATACAAATTACATTCAATGGCTCTATGTACGAATTCATTACACAAATAAACGTAACCATGGAAGTGTTTTGTATACCTGGTTTATGGTTTTCTTTTATGTTTCTTTGTGTGAGGAAGCCTTCTTGTTTACTCCACTGATTAAAATTGTTTTGCTTTCTTTTACATTTTGTTACTACATGACTATGTTCATGGAAAGAGAAAAAAATGATGTCTTTGAAGGGAGCAAGGAATCTCCTTTGAGATCTTTTGAATTTGTTGAGATCATCTCTAAAGGAAATGACCTTTTTGTAAGAATCATTTTCATCAACTCATTCTTTGGGTCTTGTTTTTATTGCTTAGTTTTGTTTACTTATTTTCTATTCACTCCACTTGTACATCCCTCTATGGTCTTTTACAGGTTGCTTCATTATCCTCTTTGACTTCCTTTAACCTAGTGTCCTTCATGGATGTAATCTCCTCTCTTAGCTGCTTACAGAACTTGTTCTTTTCATCCAACTCTCTTCCAGCTAAAACCAATTCAGACTCTAATCCTTCATATTGTACCTATTTCTCCTTTAAATGATTATCCATCATCTCCTCTATTCTCCTTTCCTCTTCAAGTTATGTCTTTAGGCTTGCAAATTCTTCCTTGAATTTATGTTCTCTTTCATCACATATTTGCAACAATTTCTTATAGGCCCTGCTCTCATTTTTCAATCTTTCTATTTCAGCTAAGGTTATGTCAAGTTTGGTTTTTCCTTGAGCTAAGTTTCCTTCACAAGAATTAGGTGTAGAATAGGTATCACTTGATCGATCATTTTCTTTTTGAAAAGACTAACTTCTTGCTCATTTTCTTCTTCTTTTAGCTACTAGTGTCTCCTTCATACATGAGTTGCAATGTATCCCAAATTTCTTTTCCAAAATTTTAGTCTATTATTGTACCAAGATCCTTATTATTAAAATTGTTTTACATAACACATTTTCTTTTAACATTCCATTGCTTTTCTTGCATAGAGGGAGAGTCTTTGCAGTAACCATCACATACAAACTTCCATACAGCAGGTCCATGAGTTGTTAGTTCTGTTTTAATCTTATGTTGTGCTATTCAACAACACCCCATTTATTAATGGTAGTAGTTAATATTACTTTAATAAATGGAGACCCTTAAAAAAATCTATCCAAAAAACAAACTTAGCATTTAGGCATTTCTTTTATTTTTGGAATAAAAAAAGATATCAATCAAACCCCCTCTTTTCTAACGAACTACTAAATTATTACCTTCCCACATACAACATGATTAAGCATAATCAAAATACCTTTCTAACCCTCCAAATCAAATGATTGAAAAATGACTCTATGCTAAACTATCATATTTCTAACATAAAATAAGTCCTTAAGATTTTTCTTCAAAAGCCGAGTCTCGCATCACATGTCGCCATTCATAAAGGACCTGCCTTAAAAAGGTTATCTCGAGACATACGATATGTGAAATTGTGATGGAGTTATAACCTTGGTCGCATCGCATTTCAAGCATTCAAAGGAACACCACAAACTTACCATCAACTGATATTGCAAAACATGATCAGGAACGAGATCCACTCCTTAAATGTATCTGTTAGCTCTGCTACATGTTTGAACATTTTGAGGATTAGGGACAGCTTGGCCATGGTGTTTTTGCAAGAAGGGAGTTCGCAACCGTTCATCTTATCCTTGCCCCTTCATGTGCATTATAAACTTATAACTCCCGCTACCTCCGTTCCCGCCTCCTCTTCTCTTCTCCTTGTTCTCCCTTAACCCGTTATTTCCATTTTTCTTTATTATCCTTTGTAAACCCCGATAAGTTGACCAAGCACTATAACTCACACCTTTCTCGGTCACATCACTCCCGTTAACCTTTATTCTTTTTCCACTGTTCGATTGCACCTCCCTCTCAATGCAACGATATACACTGCTCCTGCGGTTGAAAGCCACATGCCCGCTAACCTACAGAAATAACGGTTTCATGCCCATCTGCCATGTGCCATTGTTGTATTTGATCACATGCCCACGTACGAATACCACCTGCCTCCTGTGAGCGGTGCGGGTAAACCGGTTACCTCCCACACGTATGTCTTCCTGCCTGTTATCTCTCTCGTTGTTTGACCTTATGATAGCCGTCGGATCTGTATGACCATGATCCCACGACCCACATTTCTCCATTCACATACTTCCCAATAGCCTCCATAAACTAATCTCCAACATTCAATTACTCGATCCAATGGTTGTTGTTTACTCCCGGTCATGCTCATTTTCTCACCATGAAGTCTACGCCACCTTTAACAGTTCCTTGCTGCTAAAGAATTAAGAGGATTAGCTACCCTGTACCTAGCGCAATTATTCCTCAACCAATGCATTTAATAGAAAGGATGGCCGAGGAATAGGAAGGACAAGCTCGAGAAGTCAAAACATTAGTCAAGCATGAATTTCGTCCAAATTCCGTTCTACTTGATCAAGAAGGACAACAGAATATCAGAGAAGATCAATTTTGTTCATTAAGAGAAGCAGATTGTAACAGAGATCTATATTAGATAGTTAATGTGGTTGGTGGTCCATTATGACCCCTCCACGCATAGCTTAGCATATATTTTTATAATCAATGTCTATATATAGGCAGAACTCAGAATGGATCAAGATTGATGGTTCTGGTTTTGATGTAAGATTCAACTTCTGGACACTGTAATTACTATGATACCTGTAGCATCTGGTCTTCATTTTCAGCTAATAAAAGCTTCGTTTGCTATTAATTGCTCAATTTCCACTTCTTCTTTATTCCAGGTTGTGTCTGTTATGTATTTTCATGTGCTCTTGATGTTTAGCATTAGAGGGGATGTCATCCCACCTCTGTGTTAGAATCTAGTATGTATCATTGAATTTGTATGCATGTTTCTATTTGTTTAATGCCAAAGATCTGTCATCCTGTCTGTGTATTAGGAAATAGATTAGCAGACCTCTTTACTGGTTGCAGCCAGCCATCACAGGGTCCTGTGCATTTGCTGGCGTGGTCAGTATTCTCCATCATCACCTTATTCTCAAACTGTGAGTAGTTGGTGGTCTAAAGCCTTGTAGTCTAGGCGTGTTCACCCATGTCTGGGGTTAAGCATAGTAAAAGTGGTTATCTGGCTTGAATATACATCATTCCTTCCATTCATCCAATTTCCAACATTTTTGTTGAGTTTTTAATGTTCCCGAGCATCTCTGATATACAACCTAGGAGAGTTTCTTGGGGTGATAACATTAATTTGCGCCATTTCCAGGGAGAGGAGATTGAAGCTTAGCTTCCCTCGGAGATGACACAGTTCCAAGCTTTGATGATAGACAAGGTTTGTACACATTTTCTGGTTGTAATCATCTATCTAGCGACTCCATTGGAGGAAGACCAACCTTTTGTGACTCCATATTGAAGTTTTGGCTTAGTTTGTGAGGCTTGTTCAGAGATATCAATAGAAATCATCAGCTGAATGAGCGCCTGATCCTGAGAAGATCGTTAAGAAGAAAATCTCGTAGAAAGGAGCATCAGGACCAGGTAAGCCTTAAAAGTCCCATTTATCTCTGTTAGTGAAAATCACCTTCAGAGATTCATAAAGCTCCTGTTCATTCATTTCCCTTTCGGATGTCAATCCATAAAAGCATCCCATGTTGTCCATCATAGTCCTCTGTCTCTACTATCCTTTTCATTGATCCATACTACTCAGTCTACCAGTATCTCTGGATATATACCTCAGCCATGGCAGGTGAGCAAGCTCTCACAAAGATAGAAAGAATATTTGTTGCTATGTATGGACCTCTGGTCTTGCCTGTTCCTCTAAATGCCATGCCTGCAGGAGATTATCAGGAATACATGTTGAAGTTTACTGGTGCAGAAGGAGTATTAGTTGAAGAGCACCTCGAGTCCTTTTATAACTACGCTGATAGCCTGGATATCTATGAAGAGGATGTATGGATGAGGGTTTTTGTCCAAAGCCTAGAAGGAGACGCTAGAAAATGGTTCAATGAATTACCCCCTAGGTCCATTACAGACATTGAGGCCCTAGATGATGTGTTTTTAAAGCACTGGGGGGATAAGGAAGATTTGCTCTATGATCATACTAAGTTTTGGAACTTTCAGAGGGATGGGCTCTCATCATCCTCGGATCATAAGATCGATAAAATGGCCAGGATGATAGAGCTATTGGCCTTTGAAGTTTATAAGTTAAGAGTTGAGAAGCATTTAGAGGTGGAGCAGTTGCAGATCCTGTAAAGAAGCAGAGATACAAATGAAGAAAAAAGGGTGAAAACCATTTTTGAAGATATAGTCATGGAAGAGGAGCTGTTTGAAGAAGAGGAGGAGGTCCATGGTTTGGAAGATAAGGGTAGTGCCCCCTTCTTAACCAGAGATGCCTATGAACAAGCATTATCCAAGGGCATTACTCATCAGTTTTTTGTACCTGCAAAACAACAAGTTTATTAGCAGGGGTACCTAGCAGCAAATACCTTCATCCTCAAACAATCTGAGCCTGAAGTGAGCTCTACTCCTAATGGCTATGCAGATTTGCAGCACGGCCAGCCTGTTGTTGTCCCCAGCCCAGTGATCAATATGGGAGAGAAATGCTCCCCATCATCTTTTGTCCCTCTGTCTGCTCAAGAGACAATCCCTCAAAGCCACCCCCTAAACACTGAGGCAGGCCATGATTCAAAGTCCAAGGCTGATACTGATCAAATTAGTCTTGCTGTTCTGATGCCTACCCAAATGGCCTCCATACAGCTTGAAGGGGCAACTTGCCAAATGATAGAGGAAGAGGGTGCATAGTTCTGGGACTCCTCTTTGGATGAGGAATGTTTTGAGAAAAATAAGGGAGCAGATGATGTCTCTGTGCCCCCTGCACAAGAACACCTTGGTTCTCCATTCATATTAGCTCTGAAGACTGCAAATGATACAGGGAAGTACACGACAACCATGGTTATTCATCAGGTGTACAAAGGCTCCCATGAATAACATCCAAGGAGGAGAGCATACAAAAAGGAGATGAAATTTGATCCATATCTACCTATCAAGCACAAATGCCCTAAAATCTTTGAGGGAGATGATCAAACAAATCCAATTTTGTTGATCTATGATGAACCGACCGAGAGGAGGAGAAACAATTTTGATGGCCCATCAGTTGGCTAGTTTTGAATATTTTATATTTTTTAAGGTCCTTAGGCCTTAATGATTGTAAGCATTTTCTTTTATAGGTTTTAGTATAGACTTAATTTGACTCCATGCCCAATGGATACTAGGCAAGTTTTTAAGCTGGTTTTGCGTGAAGGCATTGGTATATAGTTCTTGAGACCTCGCAGGGAGGATCTCATCCCCAGAAGGAGCCAAATGTTAGCTCTGCTACATGTTTGAACATTTTGAGGATCAGGGATGGCTTGGCCGTGGTGTTTTTGCAAGAAGGGAGCTCACAACAGTTCATCTTATCCTTGCAGCTTCATATGCATTATACCCTTATAACTCCTACTACCTCCACTCCTGTGTCCTCTTCCGTTCTCCTTGTTGTCCCTTAACCCGTTATTTCCATTTTTCTCTATTATCCTTTGTAAACCCCAATAAGTTGACCGAGCACCATAACCCACACCTTTCCCGGTCACATCATTCCCGTTAACCTTTATTCTTTTTCCACTATTCGATCGCACCTCCTGCTCAATCCAACGATATACGCTACTCCTGCCACCTAAAGCTTCACGCTCATTAACCCGCAGGAAGAACGGTTTTGCGCCCATCACATCTGCCACGTGTCATTGTTGTATTTAATCGCACGCCCATGTACGAATACCACCTTCCTCCAGTGAGCGGTGCAGGGAAACCGCTTACCTCCCACATGTACGTCCTCCTGCCCGTTATCTCTCTTGTTGTTTGACCTTGCGATAGCCATCAGATCTGTATGACCATGATCCTACGGTCCACATTTCACCATTCACATACTTCCTGATAGCCTCCATAAACTAATCTCCACCGTTCAATTACTCGATCCAACAGCTATTGTTTACTCCCGGTCCCGCTCATTTGCTCACCAGGAAGTCTACGCCACCTTAACGGTTCCCTGCTGCCGAAGAATGAAGACGATCATCTACCCTATACCTGGCGCAGTTATTCCTCAACCACCACATTTAATAGAAAGGACGGCCGAAGAACAGGAAGGATAACCTCGAGTAGTCAAAGCATTAATCAGGCATGGAATTTCATCCAAATTCCATTCTACTCGATCAAGAAGGACAATGGAATTTCAAAGAAGATCAATTTTGTTCATTAAGACAAGCAAATTGTAGCAAATATCTATATCGGATATTTAATGTGCTTGGTGGTCCATTATGACCCCTCCACGCATAGGTTAGCAGATGTTTTTGTAATCAACCTCTATATATAGGCAGAACTCAGAATGGATTAGGGTTGATGGTTTTGGTTTTGATGTAAGGTTCAACTTCTGGAGACTATAACTACTGTGATACCTGTAGCGTTTGGTCTTCATTTCCAGCTATACAAGCTTCTTTTGTTGTTAATTGCTCACTTTCCACTTCTTCTTTATTCTAGGCTATGCCTATTATGTATTTTCATGTGCTCTTAATGTTTAGCATTAGAGGGGCTATCATCCCACCTCTGTGTTAGAATCTAGTATGTATCATTGAATTTGTATGCAGGTTTCTATTTGTTTAATGCTAGAGAGTTGTCATCCTATCTGTGTATTAGGAAATAGATTAGTAGACCTCTTTACTAGTTGTAGCCGGCCATCACAAGGTCATGTGCATCTGCTGGTGTGGTCAGTATTCTCCATCATCACCTTATTCTCAAACTCTGAGTAGTTGGTGGTCTAAAGCCTTGTAGTCTGGGGGTGTTCACCCATGTCTGGGTTTAAGCATAGTAGAAGTGGTTATCTGGCTTGAATATACATCATTCCTTCCATTCATCCAATTTCCAACATTTTTGTTGAGTTTGTAATGTTCCTGAGCATCTCTGGTATACAACTTAGGAGAGTTTCTTAGGGTGATAATAGTATCAAAAAAAAAATGTTAGGTCTACCACTCTTTAGAAAACATCTTTTACATAGAAAATCCTGGCAAGTAGCTACGTTTTGAAATAATAAGTGAGTGACTCGCATCTCGCATCTCGCAGAAACACAACAAAAGGTAAGAAAAGCAAAAAGGAATAATGCGATATTGGGATCTGCAATATTGCTTCGAAAATCACAAAATCACCATTATCGCAGTTCAAAGGCTCACCACCCTAGAAGTTTCTTCCCGAATTACGATGCATGCATTTATGAGCATTAAAGCTAAGGGATAATGAAGCATTAGTGGGCATTTAGTAAGAGATAACTGCATTTATGTGTGAAAATCCATTTAGCGTGATATGATATCTTCTTACGTGCATTCGAATAAAACTCCTTTTATCACCTTTACAAGTTATCTGCATTATTTCATTTTACGTTCATTATCATTTTTGTATATCCGATAGTTGTTGTTCTTCACTTTTAAGGAAAATCTACAGAGCAAATTTTTGAAAGGAATGGTGAAAAAAGGCAAGGCAGCCGTCTCTAAGAAGTTAGAAATGACTCCTCTATTTACGAATACTACATGCAACAAAGGCAGAGGAACCTCTACATGGGAGGCCATGTATAATATACTAGAGGAATAGAAACCAAGGATTCTAGAAATGAAGGTTATAGTCGACGAACGTGATTCCTCAGACACTTCCATGTTAGAGACAACATGCTGATTTTTTGCACCACATAGCTACATGCCCGAAAATAATCCCTTATATTGACATGGTTAAATGGGTTATTGATGAAGCTGACATCTCAAATAGAGAATTCAAGACAAGAAGCCAAGAGGTTATGGAATCTTTTACCCCAGACAACCTATGGCTTATGTACCACCTACGAGAGCCAAAAGTCATCGGCAACAGGTAGTTCGTCGAGAAGTTTTCCAAAGAGAATGACAACCCAATAGACTACACCCATACCTAGCCAAATAATAAGGACAAAATCAAGAAAGACAAAAATGGTATGTACACTACTTTGTCCATTTGTCTGCCTCATAGTTTTGCAGCGTCCATGCTATGTAGACTATTTGGAAAACCTGATAGTACTAAATTCTCCCCAAATTGGTTGCCATTAATAGATGTAGTCGTTAACGCAACTATAATGAATTGGGCACAAATTTTTTCTAGAAAATTAGCAAGAGAAATATGCAAGTATAGAAGGAAAGCAAGTGTTGCTTCGAGGGTTTACCCTCCATTTTTTATGAGTGCCTATGTAACAGATGCAATTTGTTTTGGTTCGAAATTTCCTATCATGGGATGGGAGTTGACTGTTCAAAATCCACTTCCCATTCACATATACCATAAGGACATGTGGGAATCCAATTTTCAACCACATTTCCTCAAGATTTGTCATGGATTTATGCTCCCTATTCATAAGCGGGTTTATAAACGAGATGCCCACAGGTTTTCCGAAGAAGCTGAAGTAGATATCCTCCCAGTGGCCACATGGTTTGGGGAGGAGACAGTTACGTATATCATGGTATTTGGTATCAGCACCTCCCCCCATGTCCTCCCATACTATGTTTAGGACAAATTGATGACTAGAGAGATAGTCTATCAAACATCTAGTGAGGGAGGGATGAGCAAGACATGTTGGGCAGCGGACCCCCCATAACAGGTTTTTGGGGCATGAAGCCCGAATTTTGGTCAAGTGTAATGTAAAGACCTCGCGAAATGCAGGTGCGGAGTGCAATAATATAGGGTTGTCTACCCTAAGATAATGCAATTTAATGTAAAGTGTGTCGGCCTACCCATGGTCTGCAAACCATGGGATTGTATAAATAGAGCGAGGCTCTAAGTCTAAAGTGAGTCTTAGTTTTTGAGAAGTAATAAACGGATGCAAAGGCATGGTTAGAAGATAGAAGTGAACCTAAAGTGTATTGGATCATAGTGGTAGGTAGAGGCTCTGCAGCTAAGTGTGCAGAGGCCTAGTAGAGTCCGCAACTGAGTGTGCGGACCCCTGTAACTAAGTGCGCTGGGCAGAGTCAGGTCTGTAACTGAACTTGAGTATTAATAAAGATAAGATTGATTTAGAATATTGTGCATCTATTTGTAGATCTATATTTCTATCTTCTAGTTGTCTTTATGCATTTATATTGTTTTCAAGTCCTCGTTCTAATCTGGAAGTTCAATAAGTAATAAAAGTATTGGATCCGTACAAACTAAGTTAAGCACTAATATAATAGAATAGTAAGGATTAGATCAGAATAATATGAAGATGCGCATGTGTTGTGAAGAATAGAAAGTTGCACGGAGTAGCGCAGCATGCAGATTAGGATCGTGAACCTCCAGAACCCTCATCAAGACATCCCTAGGGTGTGGAAACCTGGTTCCAACACCCTCGCATACTACTTCAGGTGAGACCTCAGTCCGCGCTTAGCGGACTGTTGCTGAAAGGGCCAGTAGTATCGGGATTTTCTTGGCTAAACTCACTGCTGAACTTGGGTCAGGTCCCACATAGCCTACAAATGGTTCCATTATTGGGACCAAGATCTGCCTAAGGGATGTTTGATGTCATGCCACTCGAACCCAATAAAGAAGGAAATTGAAGAGTGGTTGGACAAGAAGATTCACAAGTTCATGACATAGGAAAATAGAACTCCACAGGTATTCGACAAAAGGTTGTTGGACCGCTACATGTATATAGAAATCCATGAGATATTCTTCACATCTTTTCCTTCTGAACTGTATGAGTGGATCGTGAGGTTAGCCGACAACCAGGGAAGGTGTAAACTCAACCAACCAATAGTGTGGAATCCAGAATTAGTGTGCAAACTAAATGCATCAAAAGATAAGATCGCGCGAGCTGTGGACAATTGGCTCGACTGAATAATCGAGGGATTTATCACTGAGTTTGCGGTAGACACGACCATGAGCTATAGCGAAATAGAATGATGTTTTCTCAAGGGACCATGAGGTAAGTACATTAAATCCCTGAATACCTGGATTAAGATTTTGTTATGTGAAAAATGGGTTATGTGAATACATTAATGTTTGGAACGATGTGGAGCGGAAAGATCTACAAAGGTAGTATGGAATTAGGAAATAGTCCCTTAATTTCACCTTCTGGAGAGAGTGAGGAGGAGCTCGCTCTAGTTTCTCCAAGAAGTGTGGTCAATTTGATAAGGCAGTGCATTCCACAATTACCACCTTCACACACGCCACCACCTGCTTCACCTCCTTCATCTCCATCTCCACCCAATCCATCTCCACCAACCCCGCAGTTCAGCATGGTGAGTGCGATCAAGCTACCCGTATTCAAAGGAGTAGGGATGAGGATCCAGACCAGTTCTGGTTTGTGGTAAGAGCAGTGTGGGAAGTACAAGGGGTCACAGATGACAACATTAATAAGGCTATATTGATGAGCGCATTGCAGGATCGCACGTTGACATGGTATATCAAGCACTCTAATGACCACCTAAACGCAGGGATAGTAGAGATCTAGAATGCATTGAACATAGAATCTAGCCAGCCGAAATCAGAGACACAGTCAATCATCAGGTTTAAAGAGGCCACGATGCTTCCAGGCAAGATCCCCTGGGATCTAGATCAGTGACTGAAGAGTAGGATCTGTGAGGCTAATATGATGCTCACAGATGCACAACATCACGCATGGTTTGTAGCATCTCTGACACCACACCTGAGGACATCGCTATCACAACAGAAACTTTCTACCTAGGCTGGAGCGTTGGAAATGGTGATGAGGTTGCATGAGACACCAATATAGGATCCGAGGCTGGGAGTTCAAGAAATCCACATGAAACTACATAATCTATACCTGGAAATGCAGAGCTTGAAGAAGGATAGGAAATCGTGGCCAGAGGCACATGAGGAAGTGTGGTGCATAAAATGCAAAGGCCAGGGCCATGAAAAGGACCATTGTCTAGTATTATCGAACTACTTGGCAAGAGGGGGGCAAATACCATTGAGACCAGAGGCATAGGCAGGGCCAAGTGTGACACCCACATTATGGTGCGCAATCTGTCAGATAGGAGGAAAACAAAGGACAGATAATTGTCATTTGTTGCAGAAGTATACATAGACTCCCTAGCAGTTGTTTTGTAATTTTTGTAGGTTAGTAGGCCATGATGAGCATACTTGTCACAACTACAAGTTAATGATGGATCAGATCCCAACCTATTGGATGCAGACAAAAATGCGAGCCCTCGACCCAACTGTGGGGATGGCACATGCTAGATTTCAGGGGCGAGGTCGAGGATGGGGAGGAATGGGACCAGGAAGGGGCCACGTATAGTTAATTTTTTACAATTACAGAGGACTAGGGCACTACGCCCACGATTGTACCAACCTGACGAGAATATCCTGTTCTTACTGTGCCTAGTTTGATCATGAAATGATATATTGTCTTACGTTGATCACACAGATGCGCGAGAAAGGGGTACTCCAACCTCCTCCAACTCAGAATATTTAAATAATGAGGTCTGAAGCCCACGAAGACGACCCAAATGTGAACATGATGCTCAGAACTGGTGCGACAATAGGGGAGGATAAGGGGAAGTAGCCCGAGGAAGATACATGGGTTCGCAAGGCTCCTAAAAAGGAACCTGAGTTTGACCTAGAACGTGCAAAGGAGACATTCATGGAAGCTAAGAAGAGCTTTGCAGAGGACTCTACTTCAGGTAGTAAGGATCAACTAGAGCTAGGGATGGATCCTTCTATGCTTATTACCTTTTTGGAGACATGCATAAAACTACTGCACAACAATAAGGCAATTAAGGGACTATAGGAGTTGATCACCAGATATACAGGGTCAGGGGAACCGCGTGTAGTTCGAAAATTGGGAAAGCATGCATTACACAATGGGAGGGAAATGAGATTGACGACGTAGATTGGGGAATATGAAATGGATCGGGTAATCTTAGACCTATGTTCAGACACGAATGTATTACCAAAGAAAATATGGGAACGTATGGGCAGGCCCGCATTATAGTGGTCCCCTATTCAATTATAAATAGTGAATCAATAGAAGATTTTGCCAATGGGAAGGTTGCAAGGGGTAATAGTTGATATCGAAGGCGCAAGCACACAGATGGAATTTGAAGTAATAGAGATTGTCGATGACAACAATCCTTATCCTGTATTGCTAGGAATAGACTAGGCCACTGATATGAACGGATTCATCAACCTGAAGGAGCGAAACATGATATTCGAGAAAAAGTCCCTACATGTAGTATTTCCGCTAGACCTAGTTGAAGGAGCATGTTACACTAAACCAATGCGCAACGATGAAAGCAATGATGATCTAGATTGTATTTACCAAATAACGGCGTGAGACCGGGAGTGGGTGAACACAATTGTAGATGGGAGACTCTCATGGGAGCATGACAGTTCCTATACTTCAGATTCAAATGAAGAAGTGGAAGGCTGAAAGAACCGGTTGCACGAAGTGACAATGATGAATTGCAACATGATGATTAGATCATTGTGTTGCATGAAAATAGAGGTAAGGGAACTACCAACATATGATGGAGTAACAACAGTGGATGAATTCTTGGGTAAATCTGAAAGTGCAATACCAGAACAACAGCAATATGGTGCACTGGAATGGGCGTTTCATGCCATACCATCACAATGGTGAAGTACACATCAGGAGGCCATTTTAAACTGGCGCAAATGTAGAAGACAAATGTGCTTACAATTTGGAAGCTGCCAATGTCGAACGAGAGCTAGGCAGCCAAGATGAAACAGCTTGTGTGCCCACCTGTGTCAATGGGTGCAAACGTGTGTTGTGCAAGCACATCCCAGACTAAGGGTCAAAAATCAGAACCAGACAAATTAGCAGGAAAAGTGACACACACCACAAATATTCCACGTCGGAGCATTCAAAAAGCTATGCAGAATCATGAACAGAGTTCACCAGGCGAGACAAAATTACTGGGACCAGCATGTACTAGTTGTTCGATGGGCCTGTAGGGCCATAAGCAAAACCCGAAGCACGGAAGTAATCCCAACACTAACAAGAAGAGATGAAACCATAAGATCAGAGAAGAAACCCCTCTAAAATAGCTCCCATAGTTGGGACAATACGCAAGAACCCGGGTAAAGGAATTATGCAATTACAAGAAGCCATTTGGCAAGGGAACTTGAAACTTCATGAAATCGAAGACGATTGGCTACGACTGAGAAATAAAATAATGATATTGGACAAAGAAATCAACAAACTAGAAATGGAAGTCGCACAAGCATGTTGTCGCAAGAAACTAAGCATGATGGGACAAGGAAACGCTAGCCATACAACTGTAGTAGAAGAATTTATGACCCTACTACCATGGCTATGACCACACCTTATTAGACAAAGTAGCTAGGGGAGCGTACCACATGAGGAAGAATGCGAGGTGCTAACTGGTGCGAGGGTAACTAAGGAGGGCCCACGGATCGGGTTGGAAGGTGATTTGAATCCTCACACCAGTGGTGTGACCATCTAACTATCCATAGGAAGCATAGTCTTAGCGCTCCAAGCAATTGAAAGAGATAATGAGACTATAAAAGAGTATGTATGGGCGCTGCGCAATAAGGAGGTTGCATGCATCATCATTATGCAACACAGGTCACATCCGCGGATAGGGGGCTATGCTGCCACGTGAGTAGGTTGGGGAGTGACCATTGGAGTCACTATTCATGATAAGAGGTCCAATTTAAGGCAATGAGGAGCGGGCAGTAGACAATTAGGATATGAAGTCAAAACTAGATTTGGGGCTAACTACTGCCAATTTTAGATTAATGAGCCAAATAAGGGGGGAACGGTCGAGTTTGAATTCAAAAAGGCCTATAAATCATAGGTGGCTCTCCGCTGGACAACCCTTGGCATTTTGAGAATTCAATTGTTGCACTACCAATTGGGTATGGACCTGACGAATTTGGAGGCTATGAGAGCAAGTTCAGTGTTTGAAACATTGCCGAAGGAGACACAGGATTTCCTAATCTGAAAGATGTCGAAAACCAAGGGAGTGATGTAGAGCTCTACAATGTCGATGGGGGATGCACCGGAAATCCCTAAATCACCCCAGATGTCGAGCCCCGAAAGGGATCCACAGGCAGCAGGACCGGTCCGTATGTCTCCGCAAAATCTGTGGTTCAATAAACTGTCCATAGAAGACAAGGGCAAGATAGTTAATATTGAGACAGATGATGAGGAGGAGGACCTTCAGGCCTTCATAGAAGAGATTGAACCAGATGAAGAAATGGAGGAAGACATTCAGCCAATGCGCACTACAACAAAACTTCCCAAATATGCCCCCCCACAGAAAGGGAAAGCACAAGTACCCAAGAACATGGATACCATTAAGAGCACACTCAAAACCCCACTCCTCCCAAATGGAATTATATTTGAGGGTTCAGTCCTCGGCCACGTACCCACAATGAAATTTGAAGATTGGGACCTCGTGGATAGCGAAAAGTTCCCACATTTGGAGACTATCCAACTTATGAAACAAAGCAAGGATGGGTTAGTTACAATGCTACAACTACGGAAATGGTTGCGTGGGTGGAGGAGGATGGGCTACTCCACCTACTATGGATTCCACGCTTTCACCAGGCACCAATCACAATATTCGTCATCAGGCAACTGCTTTGCCTAGTGCATGATGGGTACTTGTGGCTAGAGGAGCCGATTCCCATCACGACAGAGCTTATTCATAGGATTTCTCACCTTCCATGTATGGGAAGGGACCCTACAGAAATAGCTGGCCAAAGAAAAGACTTGGCGCTCGCAGAAGCCATGAAGAAGAAATACTTGGAGAACAAGTAGAGGGGCTATGTCATTACTACCATTTAAGACAAAGGGGTGCGCTTAACCACCCAGCTGCTGGCAGGAAAAGTGATGAGAAAATGTTGTGGCAACGAGGTACTAGCAATGTTCATCACGCTGGCCAAACAATGCAGCGAGGGGGTCTAGTTCAACTGAGCGTAGTTCCTCTACGAGGAGTTCCTAACAAATTGTAAGGAGGCTTAGGAGCAGGGTAATACCTTCCACTATGCGTGGTTGCTCTTATCCTTCTTGTTGTTTGTAGGGGAATTTTCGGAGGACAGTCAGTTTCCTCCTGTCAACCAAGACTTTCTAGAGGCAGTGAAATATGCATCACTCTAGGTGACAAGACACGCCATGTGAATCTGTGAGATCAAGATCTTTTGGATACTCATGGAGGTGAACGTATGGATGTGGATAAAAAAAGGGACACGCCTATCCCCCACGGTATACGATAGTCTATGTTGCTTTGCAGACTTTAAGGTAGAGATGCACAATGCGTATATTAAGGCACGAAAGGAGCCGGAGCAGAACTGGAACAAAATCCTCTTCATCAGAATTGATGATGTTGTTTTCATGGTGCTCAACTCATGGCCACTCGAATGGCGCACCTCAGATCTGGTAGTGCGGGATGAGGTAGTGATATAAAGATAGAAGGATATTGCCAAGCTACTAGCACAACAAAGGCAGAATGAGCAATTCTCCGAGGAGGTAAGGGATTCCCGCGAGGTATCAAAAGCCACTGTAGAGCAGACCAAGGTCGCCAAAAAAACAGCAGTAGCTTGGGCCACCACAACGCAGGAGGAAAGAGGCCTAGACCTAACCACAGGATAGGAGATAGATGACGCGGTGGAAGGCGCGGACCCAAGCACAACAACTACACAACTAAAATGGTCGCATAGAATGAAACGAACAAGGCCACGAAAGAAGACCAAGGCTTCCAAATTGGATGGGGAGCCCATTACACTGACAGAGGGTGATCTGTGCGACATCAATGACACAGTTCGAAAGGTCACTAGGGAAGCGCTCCAAGAAGCAATGACAGAGTAGAAAAATGTGTTAGGGGCACTCAGGGCACAACTATAGGGACTTCAAGTGCGACTCCCACAAGAGGGAATGATAGCTATCTATGGTGCCATGAGTACATCAGCAACAAAGCAACTACTACGAGACAAAATGGCTAACACCATCATGTTGCTAGAAGGAGCACTGACAATAAATAGCATGGAGGACAGAGCCGCAGTAGGATGGATCAAGGGACTTGGCCTAAACTTGGCTACCCTTTGACAAGATATATTACACCAGCTACAGGATGGAGCAACAGAAGAACTCCGCACTAGGAAGGGACACGCAATGCAACTGCTAAGTGAACAATGAATCAACATCAAGCAGGTTAGCCTACAACGCAATGAAGCAGTGGCACAGAACCAGCAGCTGGAGCAGATCATAGACGAAGCATGTCACCACATCCCAGAACTAGAAATTGCGACAGATATACACATAGGAATGTAGAACCAAAAATTGGCCAGTGGATTCCGCAAGGCAAAGGAGGAAGCTACGAGGATCCAGATGGATCTCAACCTGCAAATTACTGAACTATGATTAAAGGTCTAGCCATCCACACCCCTAGAAGTTTGAGAATAGTGCGTCAATGATATCCAAAAAGGGCTAGAAGAAATTGAATAGGCAGTGCAGAGCTACACCACTTTGTTAGAAGAATCCTTCGGGGTCCTGATAGCCTTACAAGAGGACCCCACCATACAGCAGTTTGAAATAGAGGTGTGGGAGCTTTAAATGCAATATGATAGTGTGCATGAGACAGCATAGATAGTGGTCCTAACTCAGCAGCATGCGAGGCTAAAATAGGCAAAGGCATTGAAGGAGGAAGTGGATGTAGTGCGCCAAAAAGAGGCAGTACTTAAACCACGTGTCCAGCCCTGGATTGAGGAGGCCTTCCTCATCACAATTAAGATCGAAGGAAAACTCACACAAATGAAAGAGATGCATGACCTGAGATAGGGATTTGACCCTTCCAATGAGCATTCAACCGAGCGAGCAGAGCGGATCCACCAGATAGCAGAGTAGTGCGTTGCAGATATTTGCGCAACACAGGCGAAATTGGATGGACTTCAGGTAGAGATCACCACACCAGCAGAGTGACTCAAGGATGATTCACGATGATTGTGTTGGGGGCATGTTGGGAAACAGACTCCCTGAGAGCAGGTTTTTGGGGCGTGAAGCCCGAATTTTGGTCAAGTTTAATGTAAAGACCCTGCGAAATGTGGGCGCGGAGTGTAAGAATCTAGGGTTGTCCACCCTAAGATAATGTAATTTAATGTAAACTGTGTCAGTCTACCCATGGTCTGTAGACCATGGGATTGTATAAATAGACTGAGGTTTTAAGTGTAAAGTGAGTCTTAGTTTTTTAGAAGTAATAGATAGATGCGAAGGCATGGTTAGAAGATAGAAGTGAACCTAAAGTGTATTGGGTTGTAGTGGTAGGTAGAGGCTCTACAGCTAAGTGTGCATAGGACTAGTAGAGTCCATAGCTAAGTGCGCTATTACCGAGAATAGTTTCCACTCGGAGCTGCTATTCCCACTAAGACTGGTAGCTATCTTAGAAACAAACAAGTAAAATCTACTTTTGCTTTCCTTTATGAAAATAGATAAGAGTGGAAGAAAGGACACCAACCTTAGTCTTGCGCTTGGTTTCCTTGTTTGATTCCTCCCCTTCCTGATAGAACTTTGCCGCTTATTCTTCATCTGCCCAGCTTCAAAGAGCACCTGTGGAGTCAAAGCAACATACTACTACTGAAGAACAAAGATCTATATTCATAAATAACATAGGACCAGATATGTGTTAACCATAAAAATGCATAGATAATGAAACATACAAGAATATGGAGGAAAACTTAAATAAATTTATTAAGATCAAGAGTAGCAAGAGGATTACAACCATATGTTCTGACCCAGCATCATCCTCTAGCAAGAAAGCCCTAAAGCTTAGATCACCCAACACTATGAAGTTACACCAGAAAACCAACTACACATCTCTACAAGATACAAGATTCCAGCCTTCGGATCTCTGTGATGAGGGATCCATATATAGATGATTATAGGGGGATGAGTCATCTTCTGTCGTCTTGATTAGTTTCCTCTCTCTGATAGTTCTTGATTCCACTGGGAGAATGATGATCTCTTACTCATCCCTGGTCGAAAAAACAGAGGCAAGTGTCAGAGGGGAAGCTTCTGGAAGATTCCATGATTTTTCACCTCGCAAATTGTCCCTACCAATTGCCCATTCCTAACAATCGCACCCTATAGAGGGGCCACTCAGTATGCATCGCACCCTGTACACTAGGAAGGTGATATGCATCGCACCCTCTGCACTGGGTTTTCAGTATGGTCCAGTTTTGACCATTTCTAAGCAGTTTTTAGTGGAGAATTTCTGGGAGATTATGTAATCAGCTGACCTTGTTCCTTTAGGCAGTGAAGCAACACTTTTAGGGACTTAGGAGCCCTCAGTTTATGGACATTTATGATTGGGGGTTGTAGTGCTCAAAAATGTCTATAAAAAGTTTCCCCTAAAGCATGAGGTTGTTAATCTTTTGATGTCGGGTGAAAATGCTTTACCATGAGGATCCAAAGTTTTTCGAGCTGGGAGGTGACCTGTAATAAGAATACAATACAATACATTATATTGAGAACATTTTTCCATGATCTAGCTGAGGTGGGCATTCCCATGCTCAAATTTAATAAATTTATTCATGTACATAGGACAGAACAATCTTCTGTGTGGCAGACTGATGAATTCAGACTCATCATCCTTTGATTTGGATGATCATCTGTTTCAACAATGATGTACATTTTATGTTTTAATATTCCTGAATATATCGCAGCCCAAATGGATGAAACTAAAATCTGGGGGTCTTCAAAACTCGTTCAATCTTCACTTGGACTACAATCCGATCCATGTGAAAAAATGTTCTGGAGTCGAACATGGAAAGACATCGCCTAATTACCAGCCAATGATGTAAGTTGTTAACAGGCACGAGAGGAATCACCGATAATGATAATGACCCTCAAGGTACTACAGTACAATTCACATGGTGTGAAAAAGGACTTGGCATCAAACACCACACAAAATCTCTCAGTCGAAGGCCATTAATGTAGACCTGTCGCTGAAAGTGAGAAACTTGCCATTGAGGCATGCAAGCTTCAAAGTACTAAAAGGGTTGTTCCTAGGTCGACTTCTTGGATAATGAGCTGATGTCGAAAAGAAGTGACCCGTCGTAGGAGGGCCTTAATGAATCCCCCATCTACAACATGGAATGAAGCAAATGAATTCGGAGGTGAAAACAATCTGATGATACAGTGTTCAGGGTGGCAGTCATGAAAGAATGGAGCGTGAATGTATTGTAGTGGGTGAGACATAGGTGAATTGTCTGAATACTTCTCTTGAACATATCAGCGACACTAACGATGGATTGGTAGCGTTAACCCCAAATATGGATGGTGTGACGAACCAATGGTGATGACCAGTGAACGGAACAACCCAAACCGACTTGGATGCGGAAGGAAAGTGTCATGTTCAAGAGCGACTTGCTACTAATAAAGCTTTTTCAAGTTTTCTTCCCAATGTTTCCCAGTCATTGCTGACCAGTACCTCTTTATTTTTGTCAAGCTTGAGGAGGATAACATATGCTTGTTCTATAATCTGCCCTTCGGGTGAACCTGTCGCTATATTTTAGCAAGCCTAACGACAGTGAAACTCGTTCTCATCCATTTGGATGAGTTTGTCACTATTAGGTTTTAACGAATTTAACAATAAAGATAACTCGGTCCTTTTCAATTTCAGAGAGTCTGAAAGGGACGGAAAGGAGACTCTAAAGATTCTATTTCGTCATGTAATTCCTTAAGTCCAAAAAAGCTTAAAATAATACGAAAGGGAAGAATTTTTGATAGTTTTAACGAGCCGAACAAGACAAGAGCTCGATCTTTTTGTGTAATAATCCCTCAGGTGCAAAAAGGTTAAAATCTAGAGGAGGGATGGCACTTCTGATGACTTTAACGAGCCAGAGAGGCCAATCGCTCAACAATCTTTTCATATTTTACGAGTCAGTAGAGGACCTTTAGGTGCTTGACTGATAAGGATGCGTAAGTAGGCTCGACTGATAAGTGAGAGGACCTTTAGTTGCTCGCTGTTAGGACCTTTAGGTGCTCGACCCTAGGGACTTTAGCGGTGCTCGTACTGTTAAGGATGCGCAAGCATGCTCGATGTAACCCCCAAACCAATAAGTAAACCCGTAACTTTAGGTGCTCGACCCTAGGACCTTTAGGTGCTCAACCTT
>APFE030947374.1:0-12974 GCA_000404065.3 Pinus taeda | reverse complement strand
AATTTGTCGTAGGTAGAGCCTCTGCTGCCAGCAGGCATTCATAGCCTCGACAGGGTTACCTTTTACCTAGCAATGATCTTGTATCCTACTAGGACAAATCTACAATTCTCAAAGAAGAATCCATATATGCACTTATTGCTTTTTCTTTTTATTCTTAAATAACAATGTCTTGGTTTGATGGCCAATTTATGACACAGTCATTCACTTGATTCATAACTTTGCTGAACAAACTGGCTCATGATGAGACCCCTTGCCTCTTGATTGTAACAATCTTGAGTCATTGCCCTGTTATGATATGCAGTATTTGGCAAAGTCAGCAGGTTATAATATCTGTGATTATGATAAGCCGGCTCATGATGAGACCTCTCATTCTTCAAGATAAAGTGTATCCTTGGATTGTTCCTCTGAAAGTTGTGATTTCCTTAGCAGGGAGGAAGTCATTGTCTTCTTTAGATAGCTCTAGACGACAATGATAGAGTTTTTGGAAGTAACTGTTCTACAGAGAATCTTTATTTTGTTATTGATACCTTTCATTGTGCCGATATAAAACAATTTCTTCATTAAAGGTTCATCTTCATCAAACTTTTATGAAGTTGAAACTAGTGCCATATCTAGGCTAGAGTTTTTAACTGTATCTTTCAATAGTAAAGATCAATTTTCCAAAAGATTTTCTATTTATACAAGTGAAAAAAATCAAAATCTGAAAGACAGTTGGTATCTTTTTCGTAAATGCCTAATGTAACCATTCACAACTGGTTTTATTCTGAAAAAGAGAAAAGTTATGATTCTATGAAATAGAAGAATAATCTTCTATGGAAAATATTTTTTAAGAATTTGTCCATTGACAGGCAAAGAGTCTCTTTTACCTGCTAAATCCTTTAACACAAATGTCGATGGACCTACGACTTCTAGAATTTGAAAAGGACCAAGCCACAGTATTTGAAATTTTGTATGTTTACCCTTTTCTTCGTGTGCCTTGTCCCATTTTAAAACTAAATCTCCCACCTGGAATTCTTTTCTGGTCATTATATTTGAATCAAAAGAGGATTTTACTAATGCCTAATGATGAGCATGCGTTTTCTTAGCTTGTTCTCGTTGTTCTTCTAATTTGATTATTTCCATTTGCCTTAAGTGTAATGAGGAAGTTGGTACTTCATCAATGTGTTGAACTAGAGACAAAGAAGGAATTGCTAGATGAGTTGGAAGAACAACTTCTCTCCCATAAACTAAATTAAAGGGAGAAGTGCCGATGGAAGCTTTTTTCGTTATTCGATCTGCCCATAAAGCGTATATTAAGGATTTATGCCAATTTTTCTTATTTTGGTCTACTGTTCTTTTGATAATCCTGATTAGGTTTTTGTTTGTAGACTCAGCTAATCCATTGCCTTGTGGATAATAATTGGCCGAATATTTAAGTTTGAATCCTCTTTTAAGTGCAAATTCAGTCATTGCATTTCCAGAAAAGTATGATGCATTATCAAACATTAAAGCAGAAGTTAGTCCAAACCTGGTGATTATAGATTGATCTATGAACTCAATGATATTTTCAGCATTAGTCGTCTTGAGTGGAACTGCTTCTACCCACTTAGTAAAATAATCTGTTGTTGTAAGGATATATCTATGCTTCTTGGAAGAGTGAGGAACGATCTCACCTATTATGTCCAATGCCCACTGTTGGTCGATGTTAACTGGTTGTAGTGGTAAGGATGGCTTCTTCTGTCTTCCAGCAGTAGTTTGGCAAACTTGACATTTCCTCACATAACTGTGTGAGTCCTTAAATAGTGTGGGCCAGTAATATCCTGCGCGCAAGATTTTATGTGCTGTAGCGTCTCCAGCGTAGTGTCCGCCTGCTGGTCTGTCGTGGAGTTCCTGCAAGACTTTATCAACTTCAGATTTCTCAAGACATATAAGAAGAATAGAATCGTAATTCATTCTAAAAATAATATCATTTATTAGCTGATATTGTTTGGATTTTAATCTTAGAGCTCTTTTCTTTGTGTAATCGAGGTATGAAGGAGCATAACCATTTTTAAGATAATAAATAATATCAGCATATAACGACTGCTCATCATTTAGGATTACCTCGCATAACTGTACCTCTTTAGATGGGATTTCATAAATTTGCGACGCTCCAGCCAGCATCTTGCAAAAGCCTTGACCACTTACAATGTTTGTTGGTTTAATTTCTATGTCATATTCTTGTAAGGCAGTTACCCAATTGGCCCTCTTCTCACCCACATCCTTTTGTACCAGAAGATTTCTTACCGATGGAAACGATACTATAATTTTGGTGTGGGTTTTGAGTAGAAAAGGTCTAAAATATTTGATCGCTTTGAAAACAGCATAAGCATGTTTCTCTACGTCTGAGTAATTTAATTCAGCACCTTGCAAATTTGAACTAAAAAATGCAATTGGTGCTTCCGCCTTTTCTTGATTCGTTTGAGTGAGTATCGCGGCATAAGACTTATCTGAGGTAAATGTGTATAAAATAAAAGGCTCTAAAAAATTTGGAGTTGCTAAAGATGGAGCATTAATGATAGCATGTTTGATCAGGTTAAACGCTTCATGTTCATCTTGGCCCATTTAAAAATAGAGTTCTTTTTTATCATAGTTTGTAAAGGAGATACAATTCGTGAAAAATCTGGAACAAATCTCTTTACAAAATTGATTTGACCAAGGAAGGATTGCATGGATTTTTTGTTATGAGGTAGGGATATTTCAGAAATTTCTTTGATTCTGTCAGAGTCGATGTGAATACCAAATTTTGACACTATGAATCCTAGAAGTTTCCCTTCACTTAATGCGAAAAAATATTTCTTTGGGTTAAGTGAAATTCCGTACCTTAAACATCGTTGGAAGATTTGCTTCAAGTCTTTGAGATGGTCACCTCATTTCTTGGAGTACATAGTTATATCATCCAAATAAATTACTACAGATTTATTGACTAAACCTTTAAATGCAATGTCCATGGCTCTCTGGAATGTGGCACCAGCATTAATCAAACCAAATGGCATCTTTCGATATACATATGTGCCCCATTTATTTCTGAATGTGTCTTCAATTGATCATTGGGATTTACCAGAACTTGATTGTATCCTGAAAACCCATCCAAGAAAGACATTAATTCTAAGCCTGCCACTGCCTGCAATATCTGCTCAATAGGTGGTAAGGGAAAATTGTCCTTTTGACAGGCTTTGTTGAGATTGCGAAAGTCAATACAAATCCTAATATCTCCATTTTTCTTTCTAACAGGTACCATATTGGAGACCCATTTAGAATGTTTGACGGGAAAAATTATCTTGGCTTTCAACAGCTTATTGAGTTCGGTTTTTATTTGATTTTCTAAGTTGGGATGAATCTTTCTCAATTTTTGTTGGACAGGTTTTTCATTATCGATCATCGAAATAGTATGTTGGATGATAGAAGTGTCGTATGTTTTAAGTTCATCATAATTCCAAGCAAAAACTTTTTTGTATTGTCTCAAAAGACGAATATATGCTAGCTTTTCTTTGGGGGCTAGGCCAAGGCCTAGATTTATGTTTTGGGGTTTAGCATCGGTTCCTAGGTTTACCAATTCGTAATTCAAGGTCGAACTTTGGAGCTTCGAATTGGTAGACCTTTTAAACCGATCTTTCAAATCGTACAGGTCTTCTAACTTGACCACTAATTTAGGTATAGCATTATGAGTGCTATCTTGCTGTAATTGCTGATCATGTTGATCTTCATCCATTATTTGGTTGGAGTAGGATCCTTCATAAGTAAGGAAATTTATGATATCAGGATCGTCATTGAATATTCTCCAATTTGTGATGTTGTCAGGAATAGAAGGTCTAAAGATTAATTCTATTGAGAATCTATCTGGACTAAAATCTTCTGAAGGAATGAGCTTAGAAGCTATGTTAGCTAAAAGGTCAACGCTTGCATTCTGGAGTCTGGGAATTGATGAAATATTGAATGCTGTAAAATGCTCAGTCAGATCTTGAACTAAAGATTGATAGTGTTTTAAATGACCTGACAGGCAATGTATAGTATTTTGTACCTATCTGACTATAATTTCAGAGTCTCCGAAGACTTGGAGATACTTTATGTTTAGCCCGATTGCTTTATACAGCCCTTGAACTAAAGCTTCATATTCTGTTGTATTGTTGGTACAATCAAATTTGAGCCTGCATGTTAACATGATTTTGTCTCCTTCTGGACTAATTAGCACGCATCTTGCTCCTGCTCCTTCGTTAGATTTAGAACCATCAAAAAATAATTTCCAAAACAAAGATTTATTTACAGGTTTATCTAAAAAATTGATACATTTTGAACTATCCGTTTGAGAAAAAATTTCGACTTGGGACAAAATGGAATTTTCTAAATATGGGGATGTATGAGCATTAAAATTGCCGAGAAAAGAATCTACTGAATAATTGCCAATTATTCTACTGTTATATGCTACTAGTTCATTTTCCCCTTCTAACTCCGTTACTATGTACTTCTGATGTAATTATCATTCAAATTTTATTTGATTTGGCTTACCATTGTAAGGCAGCCACATATGCAACCAATCAGTTGAGAAGTATCCATGCAATTTTTCTGACCAATCGCTGCTAAGAATTAAGCCATAAAATTCAGGGATATCAGCCACTAAAATATCAATTACTTGACATACCTTCGGGTTGGATGACAGCCTTATGGTTACTTGATTTTGTTCGTCGATGACTTCGACTTGAGACGGATCCAGCTGAACGATGCGAACAACAGATTTCTGTGGTTGAACGTTTAATTTAGTGCATATGGACATCGGTAGAATATTCGATGAAGCACCTGAATCCACCAAAAAATTATCTACATTTTGGTTAAAAATTTCATAAGTAAGGAGAAAAGGGGGAGTATGAGATCTCGATCTTCCTCCAATTAAGGCAATGTCATTTGGATCAATGCTGTTAGTCGTATTACTTAGAGGTCTTCCCATGTTCTGAGAAGCTTGAGAAATTACAACGGCAGGCAAAGGTGCAACTAGCACAGCATGTAATTCTTTCATCATTATCTTTTGTTGATGTTTTAGCTTGCTCAATCCATACAGAGTGATATTTGCCCTAGTATTTTTCATGTCGTCTATGATATTGTACTCCATTTCATCTTAAACGATCAGTGTTTTAGATGGAGTAGGTGAATCTGTTTGGACTGGGCTAGTTTGAGTCGCTTTAGATGTCGTTTTCTTTGTTTCGACTTTATCCTTTGTTGCAGAGCTTGCGCTCTTTGTTTTTGGAGTAGTTTGGGGAGGATCAAGCTGGTTTCTACTTCGTGTGTTAACTGGGAATACTTCTTGATCTTCCTCTTGTGGGAGGATGAAATCCCACATTCCTTGTAATTCTACAACTTCTTCATCATCGGTTTGCCCTTCAGTGGCAATTTCCTCCTCCTTTTCCTTGGATTCAGCATTTGTTATAGCATTGGGTGGCTTTGAATCCGTTGACGAGCCTCTTTTAAAAGCTCTGTAGGGCCTTTTTGAACACGTTTCTGCTACTTGTTTTTTTATGTCGACCATTTCATTAGACATGGTCTTAAGAACTTTTTGCAATCCCTCCAAATCGAATGGATCTTTTGCTTGTTTCTTCTTGGACTCTTCTTTGAAGGTGACCTTCTTACACTTCTGATCTTCTAATGCGGATTTCTTCTCTAAGGCTATTATTTGTTTCTCTACTGCTATGGCTTCTTTCATGTTTTTAGCAAGGGTTGTTTTATTAGCCCTGTCCACGAAGATTGATATGTTTGATGGTAATGCTGTGATATACCATTCACATCGCACTTCCTCGCTGGGTTGGGAAGCAGTAGGAATTTTGTTTAGAATCTTATTGAAACGTAGATTGAAATCTTTAATCGGTTCTCTAGATTCTCCCCTAAGGTTGGATAGGTCGTTGATTAACGTTGTCGTAGACCTGTCGTCGCCAAACTTGGTTAGAAATTGGTCTTGGAAGATGTCCCAACTGGTAATAGATCCAGAGGGTAATGAAAAATACCACAATCCGGTTGTTCCTTGTAGGGTATAAGGAAATAGTCGAACAACAACATCTTCATTAGTAACTCCGTTCAGGTTGATGGATAGCATAAAGTTGTTTATGTGCTCTTCTGCTAGCATGCCTGCCTCGGGATTGAACTTGGGCAGCCATTTCTCAGGATGGGCCAGTATTTGACTCAAGGGCGCAGGCATTAAGACTGCCCCAGGATTATTCCATGGAGACTGGGCCATTGCTGAACTGCTAACAGGGGGGTTTTCAAAAAAATATCCCTGCGGTTGAGAAGATGAGGTGATTATGATCGCAGATGATTGAGGAGGATTTGTAGGGATTCCACGAGGTGGATTGATAATGGTCTGGGGTGGTGGAGTAGATGGTTGACTTCGCGGTGAAGAAGTTGAAATGGATGACGTTGATGAAAGAGTCTCACTGTCAGACCCTTTAGGTGACTTCCTTGCTCTTTTCCTTTTAGGAAGAGGTAGTTCGGTTGGCCGAATATCGAACTTTTCACTCTGAAGTCTGGTCAGGGGATGAGCAGGGTTATACTGCGAAGTCACGCTGCCTTGAGATTTATCAGATCTTTGAGGGGAAATGGAAAATCGCTGAAGTTTATGAATCAGAGATTTGACTTCAAGAGGTTCAATTACAGATTGTTCTGAAATGTCAGGATTTGTAGCAGTGTATGATACTCTAGCGACTTCTAACTCTGGATTTAAGTGTAATGGAGAAGTCGGAGGAGATAGTGAGGGCGAATTACTCTCAGAATGGTATTTTGATTTGGATTTACTTGCCATTCATAGTTCAGGCCCTCCTCTAGCGCCAAATATGTTGAAGGCCCCGAAAATCGGGTCGACAACAAGGGGGATACCTGCCCGGTCCGGACCTTGGTTGGCAGCTCCTTATCCGTTTGGTATAGCGGGTCTGACTGGGGATCTGGGACCAATTTCCCAATTCAGTGTGTATGTGTGTGAGAAAGAAGGGTGTTTCTGTTCGGAATGGAATACTTTTATCCAATCTAATGCTATGCTATGTATTCTAATAAACAGAAAAAACATCGAAATTTATGCTAACCCGGGGCGTGATCTTTCTTCTATGTGATCTAAAAATATTTCATACAATAACTGGTAATAAAGATCATTCAGCTATCATAAGAAAAGAATTCGATAAAGATGAGGTACTTCGTATAAGAAGTTAGACGAAATAGTTGTTAAAACTTATCGCATAAATGAGCTACTCATACACTAAACATAAACAAATAGTTATCACCGTACAAAAGTGCCAAATAATAACTCAGACATTCATGCTGTAACATATAAATAACTGAAAACTGAATATCACTTTAACACATAAGCAGAAATGGTTAAGAGATAAAAGTACCATTTATAACTAGTCCCTACTCATGAGCTTCAAGCAATGATTGATTTATATCTCTCCTTGATTCAACATCTACTAAGAGTACAGAAGTGCAACATCAGTAGCAGATATCAAATACAAATATCAAATAAACCTTGTTCCATTCATTCACCAAAACCTCCTCTGAGGGTGAAAAAGTACATGTTCTGAGGACAAGTTTTTGATAAATTTCTGGACCCTTCTCTAAATGCATGAGAAGGGTTTAAATACTACTAACTAAATAACTTATTTACAGAATTTGAGGATCCGGTTTAAATGATCGTCCTCTTTCTAATCAAAACTATTCTAAAATTAAATCTACTAACTATTTCTAAATCTACTCCTAAATGTCGCAAGCATTCAGTATTTTTCTGAGTAGAGTCGGCTGACTGTCTTCTGCCTTTGGTTGAGTTAAGCAAACAGAAATGGCAAGAGCTAGCATTATCTTCTCAGTAAAATTGATGATACGCTTGAGAATCATCTAATGAATATGTAGCATTACCATGTATGCCTAGTAAAAATCCCATTTCAACTTGGTTAACCTTCGGACTGCTTCTGCTTTTCCTTCAGTCTTTTGTTTCCAGTTTGCTCCTATCGCTGATTTCTTGCAGTTTTCGGGGCTCGCAGGTGACTGAGAAACTAGGGACCTTCCTTTTTGAACAAATTTTCTTAGCGATGTGCGATTAGCGCTAAGCGCTAATCGCGCATCAGAAACTGCCTCTGTTTCTCGATCCGGCCTTCCCTAATTGCGGTTTTTTTCCTCTTGCACCTTTTTCTCTCATTCGGTATAAAGCCCAAACTTTGTAAAAATAGTGGTTATGTGAGCTCTTGAACCTGAGAATTAAACGGTTTGTTTCTGGTATCAGCGTCTTTCAGTATCCATTCAACGATGACTATACATGAGAAATTTGTAATAGGTGCCTCCGAAGAGTTCTGCAGCTCTTTTTCTTCCTTGAGTGGATTAAGTATGCCTTCTGAAATGTACATTGGAGCGTTGCCTTCCTTCTTTGTTGTTTTCTGCATAATGCCCTGTATAACGCTTCGTCCTTCTTTCCTGCAATTTACATTGAGGTAGAAGTAATGATAAAGGACTAATGACAGGAAAACTTTTAAATGCCGAAGATATACAAGACATGCCACCTTACGTGAGTTCTTTCTTCGAAAAACACAACGCCCTACTTCATTAACACCTGGCAATAACCCATTAATTCGCATTAAAATACATGACCAACTCTCGGCTAAAAAGTTTTCTCGAACAATGAGCCAGAACCAACTGCGATGGAGGGGTCCCGCGTTTTTGCTTTGCGATGTCGCAGATCGCAATATCGCTATGTCGCAATGTTATCGTGTTGTTTTTATTGCAGATCGTAGTATCGCAACTTTGAGGTGTCGTAGTATTGTGGTATCGCAATATCGCAGATCGTTATAATTCTTGTGTAATTCTTGTGATATTTGCGATGTGCGATATGCGATATCGCATATAGGCGATGTTTTAAAGTTTTTCAATGTGAGTGTGTCTTCAGTATATGCGATGCGATGAAGTTTCGCGTCGCAATATCGCCTTTTATCATTTTAACTCTTTAGAAGGTGTATCCTATCATCCTTTGCACGATGTGATATCCTTTTAGGAGTAAATTTAATTTTCTTCATTGTGAAACTTAGGTTTTCTAGATTTTTCAAGGTATTTTCCTAAGTCCACGCTGTTGTAGGTTTCATCTAAAAAGAAAATGTAACACTAACTAATTTTTTTGAGGGTACCCACTTATTTAGTAATAGTAATAATGCTTCATAAGGAGGGGGTTTTTTGGTGGCCACAACAATTGGCGATTCAGTTGGAAGAACCAGTTATCTCTGTGTTTCTATTGAACCTTTTCTGCTTCCAAAACAGCAAATTTTTCTGAAAATTAAACTTTATTATGGAAAGATAAAGTACATTATGCTCTAACCTGTCAATGACATTTTGCTTCAGCTATTTTCAACTTTGATTATTTGTTTCCTCAAGTTAGTCCTTGCATTTGCATCATTCATTACTTGGTCTGTAAAGATAAAACAAAGTCTTCTCTGTAAACCAGTTTTAAAATATACTCATTTGTCGTAGGTAGAGCCTCTATTGCCAGCAGGCGTTCATAGCCTCGACAAAGTTACCCTCAGCAATGATCCTGTATCCTACTAAAAAAAATCTACAACTCTCAAAGAAGAATCCACATCTACACTTATTGCTTTGATTTTCTTTTTATTCTTAAAGAACAATGTCTTGGTTTGGTGGCCAATTTATGACACAGTCATTCACTTGATTTATAACTTTGCTGAACAAGCTGGCTTCTGATGAGACCCCTTGCCTCTTGATTGTAACAATCTTGAGTCATTGCCCTGTTTATGGTTTGCGGTATTTGGAAAATTTCAACATTATTAATATCTGTATTATGATTAAGCCGGCTCGTGATGAGACCTCCCATTCTTCAAGATAAAGTGTATCCTTGGATTGTTCCTCTGAAAGTTGTGATTTCCTTAGCAGGGAGGAAGTCATTGTTTTCTTTAGATAGCTCTGGACAACAATGATAGAGTTTTTGGGAGTAACTGTTCTACAAAGAATCTTTATTTTGTTATTGATACCTTTCATTGCAATGATATAAAACAATTTCTTCACTAAAGGTTTATTTTCATCAAAATTTTATGAAGTCGAAACTAGTGTCATATCTAGGTTATAGTCTTTAACTGTATCTTTCAATAATAAAGATCAATTTTCCAAAAGATTTGCTATTTATACAAGAGAAAAATCAAAATCTGAAAGAGAGTTGGTATCTTTTTCGTAAATTCCCTAATGTTAACCATTCACCAACTGGTTTTATTCTGAAAAGAGAAAAACTTATCACTCTATGAAATAGAAGAATAATCTTCTATGGAAAATATTTCTTAAGAATTTTTCCATTGACAGGCAAAGAGTCTCTTTTACCTACTAAATCCTTTAAAACAAATGTCGATGGACCTACGACTTCTACAATTTGAAAAGGACCAAGCCACATTCTTTGAAATTTTGTATGTTTTCCCTTTTCTTCGTGTGCCTTGTCCCATTTTCAAACTAAATCTCCCACCCGAAATTCTTTTATGGTCATTATATTTGAATCAAAAGAGGATTTTACTAGTGCCTAATGATGAGCATGCGTTTTCTTGGCTTGTTCTCGCTGTTCTACTAATTTGATTATTTCCATTTTCCTTAAGTGTAATGAGGAAGTTGGTACTTCATCAATGTATTGAACTAGAGACAAAGAAGGAATTGCTAGATGAGTCGGAAGAACAACTTCTCTCCCATAAACTAAATTAAAGGGAGAAGTGTTGATGGAAGCTTTTTTCGTTATTCGGTCTGCCCATAAAGCGTATATTAAGGATTTATGCTAATTTTTATGATTTTGGTCTACTGTTCTTTTGATAATCCTGATTAGATTTTTGTTTGTAGACTCGGCTAATCCATTTCCCTGTGGATAATAATTGGCCAAATATTTAAGTTTGAATCCTTTTTTAAGTGCAAATTCAGTCATTGCATTTCCAGAAAAGTATGATGAATTATCAAACATTAAAGCGGAAGGTAATCCAGCCCTGGTGATTACAGATTGATCTATGAACTCAATGATATTTTCAGCATTAGTCGTCTTGAGTGGAACTGCTTCTACCCACTTAGTAAAATAATCTGTTGCTGTAAGGATATATCTATGCTACTTGGAAGAGTGAGGAACGATCTCACCTATTATGTCCAATCCCCACTGACTGAAAGGTTGGTCGATGTTAACTGGTTGTAGTGGTAAGGATGGCTTCTTCTCTCTTCCAGTAGTAGTTAGTCAGACTTGACATTTCCTTACATAACTGTGCGAGTCTTTGAATAACGTGGGCCAGTAATATCCTGCGTGCAAGATTTTATGTGCAGTAGCATCTCCAGTGTAGTGTCCGCTTGTTGGCCCGTCGTGGAGTTCCTGCAACACTTTATCAGCTTCATATTTCTCAAGACATCTAAGGAGAACAAAATCGTAATTCATTCTAAAAAGAATATCATTTATTGGCTGATATTGTTTGGCTTTTAATCTTAGAGCTCTTTTCTTAGTGTAATCAAGGTATGAAGGAGCATATCCATTCTTAAGATAATAAATAATATCAGCATATAACGACTGCTCATCGTTTAGGCTTACCTCGCACACTTGTACCTCTATAGATGGGATTTCAGAAATTTGCGACGCTCCAGCCAGCATTTTGCAAAAGCCTTGACCTCTTACAATGTTTGTTGGTTTAATTTCTATGTCATATTCTTGTAAGGCAGTTACCCAATTGGACCTCTTCTCACCCACATCCTTTTGTACCAGAATATTTCTTACCGCTGGAAACGGTACTATAATTTTGGTGTGGGTTTTGAGTATAAAAGGTCTGAAGTATTTGATCGCTTCCAAAACAGCATAAGTCTGTTTCTCCACGTCTAAGCAATTTAATTCAGCACCTTGCAAATTTGAACTAAAAAACGCAATTCGTGGTTCCGCCTTTTCTTGATTCGTTTGAGTGAGTATCGCAGCATATGACTTATCTGAGGCAAATGTGTATAAAATAAAGGGCTCTAAAAAATTCGGAGTAGCTAAAGATGGAGCATTAATGATAGCATGTTCGATCAAGTTAAATGCTTCATGTTCATCTTGGCCCCATTTAAAATTAGAGTTCTTTTTTATCATGGTTTGTAAAGGAGATACGATTAGTGAAAAATCTGTAACAAATCTCTTTACAAAATTGATTTGACCAAGGAAGGATTGCATGGCTTTTTTGTTATGAGGTAGGGATATTTCATAAATTTCTTTGATTCTGTCAGAGTCGATGTGAATACCATATTTTGACACTGTGAATCCTAGAAGTTTCCCTTCACTTAATGCGAAAAAAGATTTCTTTGGGTTAAGTGAAATTTCATACCTTAAACATCGTTGGAAGATTTGTTTCAAGTCTTTGAGATGGTCACCTCATTTCTTGGAGTACACAGTTATATCATCCAAATAAATTACTATAGATTTATTGACTAAACCTTTAAATGAAATGTCCATGGCTCTCTGGAATGTGTCACCAGCATTAATCAAACCAAATGGCATCTTGCGATATGCATATGTGCCCCATTTAGTTCTGAATGTGGTCTTCAATTGATCATCAGGATTTACTAGCACTTGATTGTATCCTGAAAATCCATCCAAGAAAGACATTAATTATGAGCCTGCCACTGCCTGCAATATCTACTCCATAGGTGGTAAGGGAAAGTTTTCCTTTTGACAGGCTTTGTTGATATTGCGAAAGTCAATACAAATCCTAATATCTATGTTTTTCTTTCTAACGGGTACCATATTGGAGACCCATTTAAAATGTCTGATGGAAAAAATTATCTGGCTTTCAACAGCTTATTGAGTTTGGTTTTTATCTGATTTTCTAAGTTGGGATGAACCTTTCTCAATTTTTGTTGGACAGGTTTCTCGTTATCAATCATCGGAATAGTATGTTGGATGATAGAGGTGTCGTATGTTTTAAGTTCATCATAATTCCAAGCAAAAACGTTTTTGTATTGTC
>APFE030947372.1:7531-58539 GCA_000404065.3 Pinus taeda | reverse complement strand
TCACCGGAGTTTTTCCGTCGCATTTCCTCGCTAAGGATAGCACTGACAACATCATCAAACTTTAAAGTACTAGATCCAGACACAGAGTTACTAATGGCCATTACTAAACCATTCCAACTTTCTGGCAATGAGCACAAGAATAATAGACCTCTAACTTCATCATCAAAGTTTACCACTACAGAACATAACTGACTTGTAAGAGTATTAAAATCATTTAAATGATCTGCAACAGATCCACCTTCCGACATCTTCATATCAAATAACCTTTCATAAGAAATACCTTGTTTGAGACCGAGGGTTTTTCATATAGTTTCTCCAACGCCTTAATCAAACCCTCTATCGTTGTTTCCTTCGAAATGTTGAAGGCGACTGACGCTGCAAGGCACAACCGTATTGTTCCGAGTGCCTTTCTATCGAGAAGGTTCCATTCTTCATCTTCCATATCTGTCGGCTTCTTTACTTTTCCCCCCAATGGTAGGTATAGATCTTTCTGATACAGATAATCTTCCATCTACATCTTCCACAATGAGAAGTTTTGGTCATTAAATTTCTCAACCCTAAAATTACCATCTTCCACCATCGTTGCCACTCGAACAAGGAACCCTTCTTTCCTGTGATTTTATCAACCAAATTGACCTTCGGCTCTGATACCAGTTGTTATAAAATTATATATTACGGGGCAATGGAACACATAAAATATTGTAGAAATATAAACACAGAATACGCATGAAACAAGAGAGACACATATATACGTGGTTCACCCAGTTTGCACTACGTCCACCCAGAACAGCCAGTCCTTCCTTTCTATTATCCAGCAAAATGAAGAGACACAACCTGCAGCAAATTCGTTGTAATATCCTCTATTTTCTCTCACAGTCTCAACTCTCTGTTTCTCGCTCACACATTGAATACACATCTATTACCGCCTCAAATACAATGCCCTCATACAAAGAGAGGGGTTTCCTTCTAGGGCAAAAAACCCTAAACTAAACATAAGTTCTACCATCAGATCATCCGCCTAATGAACAGCCCAGATTGACTAGAAATTACTATTACTTTTTACAAGGAAAATTTACATCTTTTTTTAGTTTCGTGGCGCTGCCCTGAGCCCCCGCCGGGGGACCGCTGGCCCCCGGACCCCCTAGCATGGGGTCGTCCCCCGGACCCTCGCGGGGGACAATCCCCCCCCCCCCCCCACCCCCACCCGCGTGGAGGGGTGTACAAACTTCCTGGGGTATACATCTGGCTGAAACAAAGACCTCTTAACAATCATGCTCCACACACAACACACTGTTTTGATTGTCTTCTGATATCCTGGGTGACCTGAATATGGCTTAACATGAAACTCCCTCAAGATAAGATTCTTTGGGTCACTGTCATCCGGCACATGGATCCAACATCTGAATCTCAACAAACCAGATGTCATGAGATGATAGTCCACATCATGATCACCTATACCATGTTGTAACATGTGCCTAAGCTCCTTGTACCTATCATCATGTTGTCCTTCCTGTAAAATCTGATCCTGTAAATCTACCCCATATGAGCTCAAAACTACAACATGGTTCATCTACACTCTCCTACTGAGAGAATTTGCAACCCTGTTCTCCTTACCCTTAATGTATCTAATCTCAAAGTCAAACTCACTGGTTATGGCCAACCACCTAGCTTTTCTAGCATTCAAATTCGGTTGATCAAACAAATATATCAACCAAGTATGATCACTCATCAGTACAAACCTCCTACTAAGAAGATAATGCATCCACATCTTCCAGGCATGGATAATATATTCCAACTTAAGATCATGAGTCACATAGTTTTACTCGTGATCATTCAATTTCTTGGACTCATAACGCACCACCTATCCCTCCTACATCAAGGCTCCACCAAGTCATCTTTTGCATGAATTTGTACACAGCATGAACTCTTTATCTAGATTTCCAATCTTAAGAAATGGAGCATTTGTCAACAATTGCTTCAACTGCTCAAAATTGGTTGCACATTCCTCTGTCCATTAGAATTTCTTACCTTTTATTTGCAATGGTGTAATAGGATATGAAATTCATGAGAATTTGTTGATGAACCTCCTATAGTAACCATCTAACCCCATGAATGATATGACATCATCCACATTCTTATGATTTTCCCACTCCATGATAGCCCTTATCTTTTCTAGATCCATTTTTATGCCTTCCTTGGAAACAACATGTGCCAAGTAATGTACCTCTGTCTGAAATAAAATGCACTTCCTAAACTTAGCATACAATGGAGGCTCTCTTAACAATCTTAAAACTATTGCTAAATGTTCAACATGTTCTTCATCATTCTTAGAATATATCTATATATCATCAATGAATACAATCACAAACGTGTCTAGATAAGGATGCAATACACTATTTATCAAGCACATGAAAGTATGCGAGTCATTATTCAAACCAAAAGGAACCATAAAAAACTCATAATGCCCATACCTAGTCCTGAAAGTGGTCTTATATATTTCCTTTTCCTTGATGCATACCCGATCGTATCAAACAAGTCATCAATCCTTGGCAATGTGTACCTATTCTTGATTGTCACCTTGTTTAGTTGACTGTAATCAATGCACAACCTTAGAGTATCATCCTTCTTCTTCACGAATAATACTAGTGCACTCCAAAGAGATACACTTAGCCTAATATATCCCTTATCAAGCATTTCCTTTAGCCACAACATCAAATCTACTAACTTTGGTGTGCTCATCCTATAAGGTGCCTTTGATGTTGGTGTTTATCCTGGTACCAACTCAATAGAAAAGTTTACTTCCCTATGAGGAAGAAACTCTGGAACCTCTGCTGGAAACAAATCCTTAAACTGTTGTAATAAAGGCTACTTCTTGAATATTTTTTTCATCCTCAACATCCTTACCATTGTCACTGTTGAACTGCAGACAATACACATCATTTCCTACAACTATGCTTCACCAACATAGTTGTAACAATTCTATCTGATGTTGCCTTGTTCTTACCCTTCAATATCCTTTGTTCTCCATTGTCATCCAAGCACTCAATAGTCTTGTCATAAAAATCTTCCTTGGTCCTATGAAGATACAACTAGTCCATACCCAACAACATAATCAATGATCCCAATGGAAGCACATTCAAGTGCATTGATGTAGGCATACCATTCAACTCAAATATTCAAGCTCTTCATTAATGATGAACTCTTTTTTTTGTACTTGTATCCAACTGTACTAACCAAGAATCTACATGCACTTATTTTCTCAAACCACACTTATCCACCAAGATAGGATTAACATAACTATAATTAGATCTAAGGTAAATAGAAACATCTCGACCACAAATCTTACCTTCCATCTCAATAATGGATGCCCAATGATCTTCCTGTTTGTTCTCGACAGCTACATAAAACTAAGGAATGCTATAACCAACATCCCCGACTACCTATGCCTCCTGAGCATTGTAGAAGTGAGGAATCCCACCCTAGTACAATGGAAAATCCTTATTGCTATGATCTTTGCCACATATCCAAAACTGTAATTGTCCCCTATGATCATACTTGTTCTGTTACTCTCTAGGCTGTGACCCATGTCCCTTCTCAACTACATTAGACTTATTGTAAGGAGAAACATTTTCTTTCTCACATGTATACTTATGTCTTCCTTGCTTCAGTGGCATTTACCTTTAACTTTCCCATTCCCCTTTAAATCATGCTTAGGCTCAGCATTGTGATTTTAGTACTCATAACAATGCTTCAACATCCGATGGCCTCCTCTAATGATTTGGGCTCATCAAACTCAATCTGGGCTTTATACGCTACTAGGAACCCACTCATGAATATTTGAATCTTAGCCGTCTCATCCTTGAGGTAAGGCACATACTTCAACAACTCTAGGAACCTACTAGTATACTCATCATCTGTCATAGAACCCGTCTATAGCTCATAAAATTTCTTAGCTCTGTCATCATAGTACCTCTTTCATAGGTACTTCTACTTGAAGAGTCTCTTGAACTCATCCCAAATCAACACTTCTTATCGAATACCCTTTACATTCTTCACATCTTCACACCAAACGTTTGCTTTCCCTTTAATACTGAAGGTAGCTATTTTGGATTTCATTTTCTCTGAGTAAATATGCAATTTGAATAATTTATTCATCCCAAGCAACCATGCCTCTGAATATTCTAACTTCTTTATCTCTCCATCAAATGTATGAGGCTTGACTTTCTTGAACTCCTCAGGAAAGTAATCACTCCTCCTATAAGGATGATGATGGTGATGATGGTGATAATGTCTCCTAGATGAGGAAATAGATAGATTCCCATACATACACTGCAACAAAATAGCCAATTTACGCTAGATTTAGTGCCATATCTAAATGCATGTTTTTCCAATTGGTATGAGCACCTTGGCGCTAAATCTCACTCTATTGTACAATTTTTAAAGTTTCCTTTCTTGTGCCATATTTTGCATCCTTTTTTATGTCAAATTTTGCATAATATTTAGTATTAGATTTTGCATCCAATTTTGTGCCATGTTTTGTGTCTAATTTTGCACCACTTTTTTCATCTTGTTTAACAACAAGTTTTTCTTCCAATTTTACACCAAGATTTACATCTAGTTTTGAGACACGTTTTCCTTCTAGTTTTGCGCCAAATTTTGCATATGTTTTTGTGTCATTTTTTCTTCTAGTTTTGTGTCATTCTTTTCTTCTAGATTTGCGTTTTCATCTGTATCAAGTTTTACACCATCTTTTATATTTATTTAGCACCATTTTTGGCATCCAGTTTGTGATAGTTTTTGCATCTAATCTTACACCAAAATTTTCTTCTAATTTTGTGCCTATTTTTGCATCTAGTTTTTCACCAATTTTTGTACCTATTTGTGCACCATTTGTTGCATCCAATTTTGCACCATATATTGAATATGATTTAGCACCAAATTTTGCATCCATTTTTGTGTCCATTTTTGCATCTTGTTTTGCACCACTTTTTGTAAACACTTTTGCATTTGATTTGTCTCCATTTTTTGCTTCCAATTTTGCATCATTTCTAACACCATTTCTTGCATCCTTTTAAGCATCCAAATTTTCATCTATATTTTAATTCTATGTTGAACCATGTGTTGCATCCACCTTTGAATCCCATTTTGATTCTAATGTTACATTCAATTTTGATCCCACTTTTTACGTCTACTTTTGCATTTGTTTTTGCACCAAGTTTTTCATTGCTCTTTTGCACCTCACTTTGCATCCAACATTGCATCTCAAATTGCGTGCAATTTTTAGTCATTTTTGTGCCCTTTTTACAGCATTTTCCATGTCTACCTATGTGTCCAACTTTGCATCATTTTTTGCATCCTTTTTGCTGTCTAATTTTGCATCATTTTTTTCATCCAAATTCACACCCTTTTTTCTACCTCAGTTTGAGTCCACATTACCTTCTCATTTTTCACCTAGGTTTGAGTTTACATTTGTATATAGTTATTCATTATTTTTTGCATCTAATATGGGGTACCTGGTTTCACCGTTTTCTTATCCCCATTTTGTATCTTGTTTTTTGTATTTTCTTACATTTGTGCCCAATTTTTCATCCCAATTTTACACTATTATTTGCATCCTCATTTGGCATCTAAATTTGCATCCTCTTTTTTTTCTTTTTAGCACCCAACTTGGCATCATATTTTGCATCCAATTTTATGTGTAGTTGTTTGTCCTTTTTTGCATCTAGTGTGGTGTCCATTTTTCATCCTTGTTTGTGCCATGTCTAGTTACTTTCTTTGTGTATAATGTTACACCCTTTTTCACTTCTAGTTTAAAACCCTTTTTTGGTCATTGTTTTCATCTTGCTTTGACACCTATCTTAACATCCAATTCTACTCCCAATTTTGCATCCATGGTTTCACCACATTTACATCTACATTTGGATTCTTGTTTAGGGTCTATTTTTCTTTCAATCTATGAATCCCTTTATGGCTTCATTTTACTAATTTCAATTACATGGTGAAATATATTACAGTTTCTAAATCTCATTAAAGAAAATATAACAATTGAAATTGATAACCTAGTGTTTGTAAATAAATTTAAGGAAAATTGACAACATCCATCTAAAAAATAGCAGTACCATCATATATAATAATTATCCATCAAAATTTCATTCACGATTTTCAATACATATATGAATATCAAATCAATACCTGGCATAGATATCAATATTCCAAGACAAATTCACAACATCCGTCTAAAAATATTAATATCATCATACATAATGATTCTACACTAGAAATGTTGACAAGTTTCAACACATAAATAACGTAAAAAAATGATACTAATAATATCATCATCATCATTAATTGAACCATCTAAAATTCAAATGTGTGATTACCAAATCAAAATCTTTCATGAATATCATTATTCTAAGGTAAATTCACAACACCCATCGAAAAATAGTAATATCATCATATATAATAATTCTCCATCAAGATAATGTTGTTAATTTTCAACATATACATAAAGTAACAAGATAATAATGACAATATCATCATCATCTTTAATGAAATCAACTTAAATTCAATGTATGATAACAAAATCAAAATGTTTCATGGATATCATTATTCTAAGGTAAATTCACACCATCCATCTAAAAATAGGAATTTCCAAGATCATCAATGTATCACTAGCTATCACCAACAAGATCATATTCAAGATCATCCTCATGATCATTAACGTGATCATCATCCTGACCATCGTGATCCATCTCATCCATATAATCATCACAAATGTTATCACCACCATCATCATCACCAACACTATCACCATCCTCCTCATCATCGTCTCTTATATCTGATGTGCATTCAACATAGTCTGGATCATCATCTTTGGGGTCATTACCTATAACATTCTTGGAAAAAAAAAAAAAACAATATTATATGTTAGTATTAATTCCATAACACAATGCATATTTTGGTTACAATGCTAACCATAAAATGAGGTAGGATATAATAACATATAATAGTACTAAAAAATAAAATGAAAATTTGGTTTAAGATATATTGGAAATCCAATTAAGATTGCGCTTGAAATTCACATTAAGTAGTAGAAGCAATTTTTAATGCATATGAAGTAGGTAACCAGTTGTTCTTCATATTCTATTGTAAATATTTCTTATAATTTCCATGCAAGTAGTGGAGAACACTACCTACAAACACATTAAACGCTCTATTGTAATCAGTGAATGCCCTGCTTTTAGGTTTCTAATTGTCACTTTGTTCTTTTCCAAATTGCAATCAATCACTTCATAAATATAAAAATAGAAAAAGATTTAAATTTTAAAGAATCTTAATTTGTGCATCCAAAACAATAGATTTCTTTTATTTCATAAAATATACTTTCATTCTTTCATTATATAATATTTCCACGCTTTCTAAGTTCTCGCTTTCATAATTTAGACTTGTATGCTCTCTTAGAATATGTTTATTGATTCCATAATCTAGAATTATATATTTTCTTAGATTAAAGTTTCATGCTTCATAGATTAGATATGTATGTTTTTCTAGATTAGTACTTTATTTTGTGCCACTTTATTCGCTTTCATAGAGTAGAACTTTCTTTCATTGCAATTTATTTCCATTAGAATTGAAAGCTAAAATTCTAGCATATACTATGTCACATGCTTCACAAGTTTACGTAATTGGATTGAACATTTAGTGTAAATTAATTTTAAAGGACAATTTAATTACCCAAAAATAAGTATTACACCAAATAACCACGATGTTTCCACCAATAATTATCTAATATCCAAACCAAATAACCATAATGTTTCCACCAATAATTATCTAATATCTAAAGTCTAATACCCCCTCCCCCATTTTTTTTGGATTAGGTCCACGTGTTCACATGTATAATACTACTCACTAAATCTACTTATTGATATCCTATGTTAAAATAACAACATCATAATGTTGTAAGGAACATTTTAATAGCTAGAAACAAAAATGGCCCCAAAAATATGATATATCCACAATATTCCAATCCAATGTCCTTTGAATAAGACAACATAGTTCATGCGGTTGGGAAATATATAGAAATATGTGAGCCAAAGGAAAATATGCATGCATGTGCCAGAATCTATGTAGAAGTGGATCTGGGGAAAGGGCTACCAAAAGCTATCAAACTCAAAGTGGACCAATGGATGCACATACAACAACTAGATTATGAACAAATTCCTTTCAAATGCAAGGTATGTCATGAATATGGGCATTTTGGAAATAGATGTACAAAAAAAATGAAAATGAAAATGAAAAGAGTGAAGAACCGGAAAACAAATGGGAATAGGTCAAAAGAAAGAAGACAATCAACAAAAAAACAAATCTATCTTCCTAGCAACCCCCCACATCCTCTGATCTCCATCCCACATCACCCAAAGAAGATAATAATCCCCTTGCCAGTGTTAATCCATTTGAGCCTCTGGATCCTTCAGCTCCCTCATCCCCTGGACCACGATCTAGATCCAGATCCCTACAACATACCCCCACCCTCAGTAGATAGAATTCTAACCAGAAAACAGTCAAAGGAAGCACCTCCAAACGTAGAATACCAAAAAAAAAGCAGGAAGAAAGACAAACAAAGAACTCGGGGATGAAGCAGCAACAAAGGAAATGGCATTAGGAACGCAGTAACCTATGGAAAGCTTCTTAGGAAGGAATATAGGAACCAACAAAGAGGGAAAGGAGCCATGCACCACCCAACAAGTAAATAATGATAGTGGTCTCCTGGAATTGCAGAGGAATGGAATCATCCATAAAAGAAAATGCCACAAGAGACATTCTAACAAAAGAAAACCCAAATATCCTTATGATTCAGGAGACAAAAACAAACAATCAAGAAACTAAAAATATAAAATAAAAAAAAAAAAAAAAAAAAAAATAAAAAATAAAAAAAAAGTCAGAAATTATGAAGGGGAAGAAATACAGGTAACATGAGCGTCTGGAGGTATTTGCATAATACAGAAAAAAGGAACATGGGAGTTAATAAAATACAAAAAAGACTAGCATTGGATCCAAACAGACCTAATGAAAACCAGCACAAAAGAGAGGTACAATGTTATAAATATATATGCCCCAAATCACTACAAGGAAAAAGAGCAATGCTGGGCCACCATAAAAGAAGCTCTAAAAGAAATACAAGCTCGGGAAATAATTCTAGGGGGAGATTTAAATTTGGTAAGAAGTATAGAAGAAACGTTTGGAGGAACATACCATATTGACCCATCCTGGGATATTCTAGAAGAAATAATGGAACAACACAATTTAATAGACATCTTGCCTAGCAACGGGAAACACACTTGGAGCAATAAAAGAGTGGACAAAAGCAACATAAAAGAGAGGCTGGATAGAATTTTGATACAAGAAAACATAGTAGCAGTTCACAATTCCATAAAATAAAAAAATTATACACACCACAACATCTGACCATAAACCGGTGGCAATAGTCATGGACAATATGGAAAATTAGGGACCATCCCCGTTCAGATATAGCTCAATTTTGGACAGCAACACAGAAATTAGCGAAATATTCAAGGAAGCATGGGAGCCAAGAGTAACAAGATCACCATAGTATATCTGGGAAACAAAATTAAAAATGCAAGAACCAAACTAAAGGAATGGGCAAGAGCAAATGAAATTAAAAAGGAAAAAGAAAAAAAAAGAGTTACAATAGAAAATGGAAAGCATGCAAACTGAAAAAGAAAACAAAGAAGAAGGCAAGCAAGATTACCTTAGAGAGAAGGAAATCTTCTGGGAAATATATAGGGAAAATAGGAAAGAAGAAGAAGAGGCAAGACTAAAATCCAAAAGTATGTGGCTCAAGGCAGGGGACAAAAACATATCTTTTTTCCACAATACAATGAAAATAAGAAGGGCAAGAAACCAAATAGAAAAAATTCAAGTTGAAAGCCAAGAGGTCAGAGGTGCAGAGGAACTAAAAAAATTAGCCTATCAACACTTCAAAAACTTACTATCAGCCAATGGAGAAATGGTTGAGAGTGAAGATTTCTTGAAACACAAAAAAAGAACAAAATTCTGCAATGTGCAAGGATCCCATAGAAGAAGAGATAGTGGCATCTATATGGAGCCTGCATCCAAACAAAGTCCTTGGGTCGGATGATTTCACAATAGCATTCTACAGATCTCACTGGCATATCATCATAAAGGATTTCTTAAGAATGGTGAAGAATGTCTTCAAAAAAAAAAATAGGAGGCAACACAAAATCCTCCTATCTTGCTCTAATCCCAAAGGAAGCAAACCCATCAACTTTCAATAGGTTTCACCCTATCTCTCTTTGCAATTCTTCTTACAAGATAATAACAAAAAAAATTTCAAATAGAATCAAGGAAGTACTCCCAATAATCATATCTGAAAATCAAGGAGGTTTTGTGCCCAACAGGCAAATCATAGATAACGTCATTATTGTATAGGAAGTTGTTCACTCTAGTATGCAAAGCCAAGAGAAAGACCTCATAATCAAGCTAAATATGCATAATTCTTTTGACAGGGTCAGTCATCCATATCTAATGGTTATCCTCCAGAAACTTGGTTTCTCAAGAGAAATAAGGGAAGTCATATAGGCATGCATTTCTACCCCTTGTATTTCCCCCCTTATAAATGGAAGGCCCAGTGACTTCTTCCAAAGCACAAGAGGCCTTAGGCAAGGTTGTCCTCTCTCTGCCTTCCTATATAATATAATGGCAGAAACATTAAGTAGGGTTTTGGAAAACCAAAGAAAGGAAAGAAGTATCACAGGGATCAGAATAGCAAGAGGAGTTAAAACAATAAACCACTCACTTTATGTTGACGATACATTGTTGCTGGGAGGAGCTTCAACAATAATAGCAAGGAGGTTAAAAAAAGTTCTGTATGATTTCCTATAGGTATCAAGTGGGCTATTAAACAATGCAAAATGCAGGATATATGGATGGAATTACAACCCCCCCCCCCCCCCCCCCCAAGAACTATGCAAAGGATCTCACAAATCTTAGACATCCCTGTATAGGAAAAATGGACACACTTCTTCTATCTGGGGCTTCCAATCTCAAAAGAGAACATGAAGACATAAATATGGACTAGACAAACTGAAAAAATTAAAAACAAAATACAAAGCTGGGGTATGATGTGGTTGAATATGGCAGGAGGGGTAATACTAATCAAATCACTCCTTGTAGCTCTACCTATCTACCAATATGAAATAATCATGGCTCCAGCAAGTGCACACAAACAAATGGAGTTAAACTTAATAGGTTTCTTGTGGCAGGGGGGAAGCAAGAAAACAAAAAATTTAGCCTGGTTAGGTGGGAGCAAGTAGTTCTTCCTTATGAACAACGAGGACTATCAATTCAGATACCTGGGCTTATGAATGCAACACTGGGAATGAAAATAATATGGAGACTTATTACAGGAAAAGAGAGCTGGTGGAAAAAGACTCTCTTGTCAAAATATATGGATGGCACCAGGGAAAGATTTCTTAAGGGAAATATCCCAATTAGACAATATACCCAAGTTTGGAAGTTGGTTAAAAAACAATTCCATTAATGAGCAGATACATTTCTAAAATCCCAGGCAATGGGAAAACAATCTCAAACTGGGAGGATAGAATCATGGGAAAAGAACCACTCCAGATCCATCCAGAACTTGAAGACATACAAGAGTGGATGAAAGGTAAAGGTTTTAACACTTTACACTCAATCTCTTTATGGAGCCAAAAGGAGTGGCAAGAATGGAAAATCTCAACAATTTCGGCAGACCTGGAAGGGCAATGGAGCAAAATCAGGTAGCTCTTAAAAGGGGCAGCGCCAATCCATCATGATGAGGAAGATGAATATCTCTGGGATTCAAGCGGTGGACATCATCTAGTTAGGAGTGGAGACAAAATCCTTCAAGAACAACCAAATCAACAAAAGTGAGATTATTGGAAAATAACATGGAAATCAGAGAGCCTTCCTAAGATAAAAATGTTCATATGGACTCTTTTAAAAGGGAGAATATTGACCAGTGAAAACTTAAGAAAAAGGGCTTTCAAGGTCCAACACGATGCCCATTGTGCATGTAGGCTGAAGAAAATTTTCAGCGTCTTTTCCAAGAATGTAACTTTGCCAAAAATGTTGGCAACAGCTGATAAGTCCTTTGGAAATAAGAACAAATTTTGAACTTCCCTTGCCGGATTTTCTTCAGACCTTTGAGAAAGCCTACCCATACACAACAAAGAAAAAAGCCACAATTCAGAGGATATGGAAATGTATTCTAGTGGTTCTATGTTGGAAAATTTGGTTGACAAGAAACAAGTGCATTTTCAAAAATCAAATTCCAAGGATAGGGAAGACCTTTTCAAAAACTTGGGGTCTAACCTCTGAAATACTCAATTTCAAAGGAACAACTCCAACAAACAATCAAATCCTTCAACAAGAAGAGAGGGATTGGCTAAGAAAATCCCTAATAAATAATAATGGGCAAAGAGGACAGAGGAAGATAAGCACAGGAGGTACATGGAAAATAAGAATGAGTAAAGAGGAACTGACAAACTAGAGGAAAAACCAAAATAGATATTGTCTATACTTTGATGGGGCTTCAAAGCATAATATGGGAAAGGCAGGGGCAGGAGGAATAATCCTCGATCCAGATGGGAAAGAAAATGTCACTTACGAATGGGGCTTGGGACAAATTTCAAATAACAAGGTAGAAGCATACAGTATTTTGATGGGAACAAGAATAATTAGGAAAAGAAAAATTCAAAATCCTATCATCATAGGAGATTCAGCCATAATAATAGAGGCAATGGCAAGAAACAAAAAACCAAGCAATGAGCACATGAGCAGAATATTTAGGAGAATCAAGAAGAACTTGGAAGGCTCTAGTGATGTAATCTACAGAGACGTCTTGAGAATTCACAATCCACATCCAAATTACTTTGCAAACCAAGCAGTGAAAAAAGTGAAGGGCTTGTTTGTGAAAACTAGGAGGAATACCATAGCTCAGTTCCTTAATAACCAGCAAAAGCCATATGTTTAAAGTTAACCAAATCCAAAGGAAAATCACAATGAGAAAAGCAATAAATCAAAAACAACAATTACAAATCAACAAAGAACACAATACCGCAACAACAACCAGGAAAACATGGGAAAGTAAAGGAAAAAACATGAAACTTCAAGCTTTCACACGAGAAACAGTAGGAATGAAGGCATGGATCCAAAACACAAGAACTACACTGCAATCTATCTCATTGAAGGCAGGTTTTAGGTTGAGATAAAGCACAATATGAACAGAGGGTACATTCATAAAAATTGCAGCAACAATCTCAGCGAGGAAATTCCCATTTTTCTTGTTATTATAGTGATTCTTTGGTCTCCAAGATCCCCCTTGTCCTATCTCATTGCCAACAGTGTTTCCCCTTCACAGTGTGTAGTCTTCATCTTAAGCCTCCATCCTTCTTTTTACCCACACCTCAACTGGATTTCAAAAAACCTTTCATTTGCATCTATTACTACCGTCAGGCCTGCACTTTCAGTCAAATCAGGACCATTGATCGGGAGCTCAATCCGACGGTCGTTGTTTAGCCCAACCACCCAAATCTGCATGAACCACCCTCACAGTTGATCTGTACACATAGGATTGGACGACTCTCACCAATTTCGGGCGATCAAAAAGCACGGAGATTACCCGCCCAAAAAGTGGTATTTTATCTCTCCTCTAATGCTACTTGTCACCTAGTCAATGGAATCAGGCAACCCCTCTCTTTTACTGCTTACAATTTTTATCTTGTCTGATATACCACCTCCACGTTTAATACTGCCTTTCTGCTTAGTTAACTTGTGGACTTGTTCATGCTCGTTGATCGTCGATCTCAGCCATCGACGGTTGCGTCGGATCCTCTAGCCATCAGCACCACTGGTTTATCCCTTCCGCACAGCCTCTAATCCCAACCTCTGTGTCTTAACCTTGGCTGTTAATCGTCTGAGAACCTCATCCATTGACTTACCCAACGATCCCCGTTTATGCAAAAAGGAAAGTGGACATCCACAACAAAAGAAGAAGCATCTCAGGCAACCCAAAACCAAAGATATATAGTAAATCTAGAGCAGAAAGCAGAGACATGGGAAGAAAAAGCATACAAATCACATGGTATCCAACCCAATAAAGGAGAGAACTCTTTGAACAACGAAGAAGAGAACTTGGACAATTTTTGTCAAGAAGAACTAGTCAAATTAGGAGCATTCAATCTTTAAGCTTTGAACATCTATCACAGAGCTCGTGACTTGTAAATTTTCATTTCTAGTAGGTCAATTCGTTAGACAATACATTAGAATCCACATAAAAACTCACTAAGTCTTGAATAGAAGCCTAGGAGAAGACGTTGTGTTCCTATCTCATGGCTTTCAGGTTTTTCATGATACAGTCTTTGTAATAAACTACTCGACCTTGTTAAAAAAAACATTAATAAATTCATTACTTAATTTAATTAGTTTCTAATTTTTGTTAATAACAAATTAAATAAAGAAGAAGATATTATTAGAAAAATAAATAAATAAGACATAAAAATATATTTACATATATCGAATAACTAGATAAAATGATTGATTAAAAATAAAAGTAAATAAATAAATAAGAGTAAAATATAAAATAAGTAAATAAATAAATAAAATCAAGATATAAAATATATTTATATATATCAAAAATAAAAAGATATTATCTGAAAAATAAAAATTAAATGAAACATAAAAATATATTTACATATGTCCAATGAATAAAGAAAAGGAATAACTAGATTAAATGATAGATTAAATAATAATAATAATAATTAAGATATTATGTATGAATAAAGGAAAAGGAATAACTAGATTAAATGATAGATTAAATAATAATAAAATTAAGATATTATGTAAATATATTAAGTAATGAATTTCATATATGTTAAATATATTTTTATGTCTATTATTTTATTTTTCTATAATATCTTATTTATTTTATTTTTATTTTTATATATAAAAATATTTTTTCATATCTTGATTTTATTTATTTAATTTTTACTTATTTATTATTATTTATTTATTAATTTTTATGTATCATTTTATCTAGTTATTCATATATGTAAATATATTTTATGTCTTATTTATTTATATTTATATTTATATTTATATATATATATATGTTATTACCAAAAATTAGAATCTAAATTAAATTAAGAAATGAATTTATTAATGTTATTATTAAAAATGCTAGAATCTAATTTTAAATTTTAAATAAAATAAAAACAAAATGATCGAATTTACCGTTTCATCTCTGTGATCTATAAATTTCTGTCAGTGAATCTTTCCCCTCATCCTGGTCCTAATGATGAACCTAGATTTAGGTTCGAAATGCGTCAACCCTTTGTTCTCAATGTGATTTTTCCGGAAGATCTGAACAATATATCATGAATCACGGAAGCATAAACTCTGAGGTAATCATGGATTCTAAAAAATTTCTCCATGCCAAGCAACCAAGCATGTACATCCTCGGATTTCTTCATATCCCTGTCAAACGTGGGTGGCTTGGATTTCTTGAACCTGGATGCCACCTATAATTACCACCTCTCTTCAGTGACCTCCGTGGAATGGTTTCTTCTAATAATCCAATTCCTCTTCTACCGCTAGAACAATGGGATAATTTCTTTTTTTCCTTATCTCTTATCTTCATTCTCCTTGTTAAAGACTAAATATATTTAATTAAGGATTGTGGCTCCTCCCTTCCTACCTAAGCACCATGACTCAAAACTCAAAATCTTTCGTTTTTTAACCTATGATTAACACTGCCACATATAGGTATATATGTGTGGAGTTCATAGAATTTCCCTCACCAAGGTCTCGACATCCCCATTTATGCACACATTTTGTTGGCTTATTATATTCCTTGTTTCCCTTATGCAATGGTCCCCACACCTTAAATATGTTCCCTAGTGTGCATGTAAACTCACCACTTCACTCCACTGCAATCGACGGTCCCCACTATCCACCGGACCCATGCTACCTAAGAGACATGCAGCTTTTTGGAGGATCTCCAAACATCTAAACAGTGAAATAGCTGGAAGTAACTCCACTATGGCAAGGTATGTGACGGTTATGAGGGAGGTCACCCCTCAAAATGTGTGGTTAGTGGAAACTATTAATTTGCAGATCAATGACTCATATTTACTCCAACATGATCAAGCCCTTTTCCAAATGCACTAAGGGAAGCCATCAAAAGTGGGTTCCAGTTTCTAATAGAACCGCTATGGTTTTCTTACACGTGCATGATGTCATATTGGGGCCCCACCTCTCTTCCTCCTCCCACGACCCTGGCCCACCACGTCATCCCAGCTTTTTCCTCCTAGTTATTTTACACACTACCCTAACATTATACCTCCAGGATAGAGTCTCTAGAACACGTCATCCCAACATTTTCCTCCTAACACTTTTACCCACTGCCCTACTTTGTACCTCTAGGATGGGGCCTCCAGAACACATCATCCCGATGCTTTCATCCCAATTTTCTCATCCACTACGTTTCTTTAACCATTTAGGGTGGGTCCCTTTGGGACACATCACCCAAGTTCAGATTCCCGATAACTCCATCTTGCTTTCTCCTTTGTGTGCCTCTAGGGTGAGGCCTTCATGACACGTAATCCTAACCCCTTTTATCCTGATGCTTCGAAGCAACCCCCCCTTTTGATCTTACAAGGTAATGGCCTAAGGGATGAGTTTTCGAGTGGGCTCCATTCCACGTCAATCGGGAGGTCCTCTGCCTCCGAGCTACAGGCCTAGATGGCTTGACGCCCAGTCAAACCTACCATTCCTTTAGGCTACTAGTCAAAACTTCTAAGGAGAGGCCCAAGGGCCACGTAATCCATGGGCCATACCTTAGCATAGGTCTTGCTCTCGATTGGCCCATGATGTTACCATGTTATGGCTCCCAGTGCTAAGTCACCCTGACACCATGTCATCTTACTCCTTCGAGATAAGCTTCAATTGTTAACTCACGAGATTAAGGACCGAGGGATGAGTTGTCACATGGGCTCCACTTAAACCAATAGGAAGGTTCCCCACCTTTGAGCTGTGAACCTAGCTGGCTTAGTGCCCAGTCATCCATGTCATCCATTTCGATGCAAAAACAAACCTCCTAGATATTTACTCCAGGCCACATCACCTTCTCATTTCCTAATCATAGTAATGAAATATCTAGGTATCTGATCAAGGGCTTCCATGGATAGGTTTTTACCAATATAGTTGCATAATTTTATCCAATTAAACTATAAGTTGAGTTCTCACCCAACTTCGCCACAACGCAACTCTATGTTGAAATTTTCCCTCCGAGCATGGATTTACTTACAACTCGAATGCAATGGCCTTGGTACCATCTATATCTATGCAGTGTTTTTTTGTTCCTATTGCAACTTAGCACTTATTTGTACTACCCCTTCCGATATTACACTAGAACCACTCTTCCCAAGTCCACGAGGTTCATGAGGCACCATGATTTCCACACGAATATTGCTATTCTTTGAAAGGATGAGGAAATCCCTTAGAGGGATCGAATCTAGGAGTGTATCCTATGGGTAGGCACTTACTGGAAAAGTTCCCGGTATTCAAGTGTTTCCCATTTAGGGACAAGAAATTCAACACATGGCAGCACTAGTGACCGTTTTTCCATTTCCAACCAAGAATGTAACACCCTCATCCTACATCTACCCAAGTAACTATCTAACTGGGGTAAATATGCAGTGAGAGGCCACTATAATAGGATTCAACCTCCTTAGTCACCTTAAGGAAGTGGAATCAAAAGAAACATACCATACAGACCTTCTACACCAGCAACAAAACTCCCAAGAACCATCCCAACCACTCACGTAACTAGCCTGTGTGATCAATTGAAGTTTTAGTGCATTAAACCCTTGGAATATCCTTTGATATGGACAAGGGTGCATCTCGGAGGCTCTAAAATTCCCCACAACAAGGGAAAGGGAGATTTTGGGGATTTTTTCCCCTAGTGTTGTGTCTATGACTCGGGGATTTGTTCCACTTTTTCCGGCCTAGAGCCCAAGTCACTGCCCAGAACTAAATGATAGGTTCAGAAATGAAATTTCATAATGGAACAAAGATACATTTACAAAAAAAACAACAAGGACTAGACTGGACCCCTACAAGCCATGACAGACATTTCATTAAACATGTCACAAAAATGAAAGCTATGAGTCTTAGTATCAGAACTGAGCATAGGGGTCTCATACTTATCTGAGAATCACTAAGAAGCATTAATGCCTCAACACATTAGTTATAGTTTCATCTATTAGGCCATAGATACATTATTCATTCATTTACAAGTAAAAACATGATTAGAGCCATTATTATAATACATGTTCATAGCCAACATAATAAAAACATAAATACCAAGGAAACAACAACCATATAATCCACATATAAGCCGATATAATACTCATGAATTAACAGGAGAAATAACCTCATATTAATTATGTAAAGGCCAACCATATTTAGGACTTCCATGAACCACCTGACCATAGATTGGTTGAACCAAATCTTTTTTTTTCAGCTAATCACCCTCCTACCATATTCCAAGCATGAATGTGGGATCTCATGGAACAATACGTCAAAATCGAACTAGGGCTTCTAGAGGCCAAATAACCTCAACCCATCAAATAGTGATTCCACCTCACGGTCTGAAATCACAAACCATTGGTAGATTAGTCTCTACCCAAGCCTTTGAGGGCTCTAGAGTGTTTTTTCCAACCAAGGGTTCTAGGACTAGTAACTCAACCCACAACTATCTCTGGGCTTCCACAACATTTTACCAACCAGGGCTTAGAAGACTAGTAACTCAACCTACCAAGGGCTTCCAAAGCGTTTTTCCAACCAAGGCTTCCAGGACTAGTAACTCAACCCAAGTTGTTACACTGCTTCCAGAGCGGTTTTCCAACCAAGGCTTCCAAGAACTAGTAACTCAACCCAAGCTAAAGGAAGCATGCTAACCAAATAGAAAAACAAAGAAATGAACCCACAACACAATGGCTATCCCGAAAATGGCAAGGCTAGGAAAATCCATTATTAATCCAGGAAATCCTCCATGCCAATGACATATCATGACCAATAAACCACATGCATATGTCATGCATGCCAAAACTAGTGAGGAAAACATACATGCAACTTGGTACCTGCAAGAAAAACACGCTATAGTTGTTGATCCCATTATCCTCTTGCGCTTTCCTGCTCTTCCTTTGCCTTCTTTCTCCAATCATCCAAGTATGCCACACTCTCCAAGGGTGCTCCAAGAAAACTCTAAGTGTCCAAGAGCATGAGAGAGAGAGAATAGAAAGAGAGCTCCAAAACTGAATTGATAAAAATATTAATTGACCAAGGCTACCTACTGATCCTCAGAATCATTTTTATCAATGAGGACTCTATTTTCTTCAATTTCCATTATTTTCCTTCATTTTCCTCCTCACATGCAACCTATAACCTTTCACCTTCCTATTCTCCTAATTTCAATTATTTTCATAAATAAAATGCCAGTTAATGCTTCTTTCCTTTCCAAAGCCTTTTCCATTGCCTTTGCCAAATTCCTTTAGCCATAATAACTAAAAAGAACACCCACTAGGATCCTTTTCCCGCCATTCAGCTTGGAATACGTGTCCCATGATCATGGTCTTATTTTTTCCTTTATTGAATTTTACATGGAATTTTGACTAGGGATGTTACAGAACCCTCCCTCTTAGGGGAACACTATCCTCGGTGTTCAATGACACCTATAACTAGCAAGACTAATGCAACCGAAGATACTACCCATGGAGCTTTATAACTTAGCTCATTGCAGTATTTAGAGTGACCACCATTGAAACATGACAAACATACCATTTACTGGAGCTTTATAGCATTACTCATTACGGTGTTTACAATAACAACCACATTTTCTCAACCATCAAGTAACCATACTGTTTATGGAGATTTATAAATCCATCTCGATACAATATTTATAATAATATACACATATACACATTTTCTTAGCTAGAAAATAAAAGGATACGATGTTTGTATCAATAAACAAGGGAAATCAGAGTCTCACACCTTCACCCTAAAAAGTAGTACCAGGATTCACCTCCTTCCAAGGAAATCCAGAATCCAATGCAAGGTCAAATTTGCATCCAATATTCATCGCTACAATCTAGTGCCACTTGTCCTCTCAGTGAATGATTACTGGCTCATTGTTCTAGGGCACACTTCCAATGTGCATCTGATTCCATTTGGTAATGCTAATGAAAAATAAAATCCATCCTCGACCTTCCCTTATATGCTACATAGTCCCTCGAGCAATCTAGTCACCCCATTCAGTGTAGTCACACACCTTCCAAGTTTCATTGGCACCCCCATCACAGGCATTCCATCCCTTATCAAGGTTTCCTCGCATCGAAAGGTCCATAAACCTAGGCATATCCTTGCCTCAAACCATCATACCAGTCATAGCATGCTCATGGAAATCAATAGACACTATTAGGTACCCGTGTCCCACAATGGCCTTGCTCCCGAATACTTTACCAGCATAATGTTGCTTGTTCTAATTTATGTTATTGTTGTTGCTAATGCTTGTTGTCAGTTTCGACCACCCAACTGGGAATTTCATGATTTCCTGTACCAAGCACATAATTTCCATTAGATTCAAAATAAATTGAAATAACTTCAAATCATACATCATTGGTGGCCTGTCAATATGCTACAGTTGCAATTCTCTTTGCTTCCTATCACAACAAGTCAAACTAGCATCTTTGACCAAATCATCATGTATAAAAATATCATATCAGGTTAGTTCAAAACATAACCATCATAGATCAAAATCATAAATCACATGTAACCATCATAAACAGGGATCATAGATCACATGTAATCATCGTATACCAGAATCATAAATCACATGCATAACAAAACTGAAATAAAATAATGATATGTATCCTTTAATCAATCCTTAGCTTCTATCTTTGTCTTTATTCTATACACAAGCCGAATCGGTTGCCACACCCAACAAACACCTAGTGCCTTCTCCTTAACCATGTACACATACACATAGTGTAAATCACACACATATAACCACATGCGACATACAACGCCATGCAATGCATGCACCTACACTTGAAATAGAACACATACACCTACACCCAATGTACAACACGACACAATACATATTCCTACATCGAGTGTACACCACACAACAATACATACACCTACACCCGATGTACAACATAATACATATATGTACATAGAGTACAACACAATGAATACACATGTCATGACACCACGACTACACAATGCACATACATAGTACTACATGCCCGCAACATAACATGCTTAACATGCACATAATACCACATGTACACTAGTACCATATGTACAACATGTACACAGTACCACCTATACACCGCACCACCTACACAATATGTGCACAACATCACATGTACATGACATCACTTGCACAACGTGTACACAGTTTTATATGTACACTGCACCATCTATACAATGTGTACACAATACTACATGTACACAACACCACATGCATGCCATGTACATGAAACCACGTGTACATGGCACCACATGCACAACATGTATACAGCACCACCTACACAAAGCACCACATGTACAATCATGCACACAACACCATATGTACATAGTACCATATGCATAACATGCACACAACATCACATATCCAACATGCACACAATACGATATGTACATAGCACAACATATCCAACATGTACATAGCACCATCTATACCCAGCACTACATATAAAATATACATACAACACCATATATGCAACGGTCACATAACACCATATGTACACAATACTACATATACAACATTGAACATAATCATAGGTACAATCATTGAATATACAACATGCACAACATATACACAACAATAGCATTGCACATCCAAAACCATATTTTCTCTACCAAGCAACCTTTCTTCCAGTGTCTCTCTGCCATCCATGCTTATCTTACCATGTCACGGATCACGTTGTTTTCATTCCGTTGATGTATCTCTCAACATAGCCTTTCATAGCATAAATATATACATAGTATAATCACATAATATCAAGTCATATCCACATGATACTAACCTTAGATATCTTTTAGGGCTACTCTTCCCACTTGATTCCTCATGAACTAGGAATCTCTTCATGCCATTCACCTGCATAAGCAAGCATTCTTCCACAAGAACGATTCTTGATGACCTTGTCATACAATGGTATGCATAGATACATAAATATGTATACATATAAAAATCAACATAAAACAATCAGGATCCTATTAGACAACGATGTGCACACATACATATATATAAACATTAGCATAAACATGATCACAACATAATTACCAAATATGATAAGATCAAGGTTAAGAAAAATCCATTTATCCATGCACAACATTGAGAGAAACCATTCCCAACATAGGCAAGAAATTGGATGCCTCACATCCATTCACTTACCCTTTCGTGTTAGCTTTCTCATGATTGTCCTTCCACCGTCCATTTACACTAATGGACCCAACCAACTTAGCTGACTGCCATACTCTTACGTTTAGTTGCCCTTACACATTCACCAGCTTCATCCAAGTCTTTATTTCCTTGTTGGGTTCCACACAGCTCTCCTAGAGTTCCATCAACTTTCTTCTTTCCCATCTAATTCCCAAGAACCCCAAAATATTAAAGGCAAGAACAAGAAGAAAATCATGAAAACCAATAACAACATGACACCACAACCAAGTGGTAAGGCATTGCACCACACATAAACAAAACCTCAAATCAAGCTCAACAAATCACAAAATACCAAAACCACAAGACTAACAATAGACACCATGACTCAATCCCATGGTTCCCAAGAAAAGCTCAGCCCGGGTCTTCTTCAATATTTCATGGAAACCTCTCTTTCCATGCAACTCCCTACATCACACTACCATAAACACATAATTTTCAGTGTATAAATAATTATAACAATATACCAGTTAGCTTACCTTGTTATACCAAGCATGTTGCCTTGTAGCCGAACACATCTATATCATGTCTCAAGGGACTCCAATTCCCTTGACAAATCTAACTATAACTAGACACCATTTGTTATACCTATCAAATACATGTCCATGAATATAGCACATATCCACATAATTTCAAACATCTTAGGGTTAAGAAGACTTCCTGTATGCAAAGCACTCATTCTTTTGGATTGTGGTTTCCAAACATAGCCAAAGGAATTCCCACCCAACAACTTTCTTTTACCTTTACCTTACTGCAACTGATTCTTACTATGTATTGTCACATCACCCAATGGATAGTTATATAAACAAATCAACTATTACCTTGTCACGCTAATACCAAGCATGTTTCCTGCAACTATTCGCACATGTTGATCACATGTTCCAAAGATCAATGCAACATATCTATTACTTGGAAATCAACCTTCACCAAGTCTAACAACCATTTCATAATCAAAATCAACTCACATTCATAAGTCATAATACATAATGTTACGCTTAAGTACATATCAGTTGTCTCAACACATATGTGTTAGTATGACCATCTTAAAATGAGATAATTTCTTCATGCAATCTTATAGAGACATACTCATATCATGCAATTAATAAAACATTCAAACAAACTATAAAAATTTAATGTTAGATAAATTAACTAGACATCATAATAGACACCAAAGACTCAAACACCAAATAGACGACATAAGTAAACTCATACCTTAATGTATCTTCAGGGAGGCTATCTTGTCTACATAATCAAGCTAGATTAGCATGATATAACTTCATAACATATCAACTCAATTGAAAAGTAATGTCATCATATCCACAACATTAACTAGCTAACGTGTTCAGATCATAAACTCATAAACAATTTTCATTCATACATAATATTCACATTTGCACAGTCAGTCTAGATTAGTATGACATAACATCACAACATATTTACTCATACCTGAATATCATAACCCTAACCATTTGCATGGACAAAACCAAATTAGTATGATACATATAAGATCAATATCTTAATGTAATAACCCTAATCATCAAATTACTAGCATATAACAACAACAAGTTATATATCATGCTCTTCAACAACATATAACCTAATCATTAAGCTAACTATCATATAAAAACAAAACGTTAACCTATAACATACCCATCAACAACATATAACATAATCATCAAGTTATATAACATAAAACAACAATAGTAATGCATATAACCACATGTTACTATCATTCATGACTATTTGACACATGTGCATGAATACACTAATCAACTAGCATATATCATGTATATAACCATAGCATCAATATAATGAAAGACATACACATAACCATAATGCATATAACAATCCTTAACCTACATACCTGCATGCCCAACATACAAACCTATATGACGACATGCTCTTGCCTCGAGATCCAATGCTGCAACTTCACTTTGATGATTTGTATCTCCTTCTTTATCTCAACCAACTCATTAGCATCATAACATACCAATAACATCATGATGACCTAAAATGCATATAATGACCTCATGGACAACAAAATTAACAATGATACTGCATGCATAATAACATATAAACACTGACATGCATAAAAAATGCATATACAACCAACATGCATCCATGAAAAATGCATCCCAACAACAACATCATCAACTCCTACATGGAAACACAATTGTAACAATGACCACTACCATGAATAAATAACAAGAACATATATAACCTACATGCATGCATGACAAACACATTATGCTCACCCAGTCCAAGTGTTGAACCATGCTTTGATACCACTTTGTGGTATCAAATATCACCCAAAAAGAACCGAAACTAGACACCATCCAAAGAGAATGAAACTTGCTCTGATACAAATCTATGGTATCAAATGACACCCAAAGAGAACATAAACCATACAACTCGCAAGGAGAATGGAACAATGCTCTGATACCGCTCTATAGTCTCAAATATGACCTAAATAGAGTGCAACCCACTCTAATACCACTTTGTAACACCCTCCTCCCACATTTATCGATGTAATTGGATGACGATTGTAAATATGCGATGAGAGGTTACTATGATATGATTTGACTCCCTATGTGTCAGTTAAGGAAGTAACCAACCCCTAAGACCAACTGAAGTTTTAGTGCATCAAACCCCTAGAAGCTCCCTTGATATGGGCAAGAGTGTGTCTGGGAGGCTCCAAAAGCTCCCACAACAAGGGCAAGGGAGCTTCTGGGGACTATTTTCCCTGGTGCTCTTCCCGCAACTCCATGATTTTTTCCACTTTTTCAGGCCCAGAGCCTAGGCCACTGCCCATAACTCAATGGCAGGTTCATAAATGAAATTTCATAGTGGAACATAGATATATTTGCAAAAACATCAACAAGGACTAGACTGGACCCCTACTAGCCATGACACGCATTTCATCAAACATGTCACAAACATGAAAGCTACAGGTCTTAACAACATAACTGAGCATAGGGGTCTCATACTTATCTGAGAATTGATAAGAAACATTGATGCCTCAATTAGCTGCAATTTCATATATTAGGCCATAGATACATTGTTTATTCATTTACAAGTAAAAACATGATGAGAGCCATACATAGCCACTATCACAATACATGTTCATAACCAGCATAATAATACTAGAAATACCAAGCAAACAACAACCATATAAGCCACATATAAGCCAATATTATACTCATGAATTAATAAGAAGAAATAGCCTCATATTAATAATGTAAAGGCCAACCATCTTTGGGAATTCCATGAACCACTTGACCATAGATTAGTTGAACCAAATGTTTCTTTCAACCAATCACCCCGGTACCATATTCCAAGCATGAATGTGGAATCTCATGGAATAATCAATTAAAACAGAACTAGGGCTTCTAGAGGCCAAACCACCTCAACCCATCAAACAGTGACTCCACCTCACGGTCATACATCACAAACTATCACCATATTAGTCTCTACCCAAGCCTTCTAGGGCTCTAGAGTGTTTCTTCCAACCAATGCTTCCAGGACTAGTAACTCAACCCACAACTGTCTCTAGGCTTCCAGAGCATTTGCCCAACCAGGGCTTCTAGGACTAGTAGATAAATGCACAAAGGGCTTCTAGAGAATTTGTCCAACCAAGGCTTCCAGGACTAGTAACTCAACCCAAGTTGTTAAAGGGCTTCCAGAGCATTTGTCCAACCAAGGCATATAGGAAATAGTAAATAAACCCAAGCTAAAGGAAACATGAGAACCAACCAGAAAACAAAAGAAATGAACCCACAACACCATGGCTATCCTAGAAAGGACAAGGCTAGCAAAATCCACTATCAATCTAGGAAATCCTCCAAGCCAATGACAAATCATGACCAATAAACCACATGCATATGTCATGCATGCCAAAACAAGTGAGGAAAACATACATGCAACTCGGTAACTGCAAGAAAAACGTGTTATAGTTGTTGAACCCGTTGTCCTCTTGCGCTTTCCGACTGTTCATTTTCCTTCTTTCTCTAATCATCCAAGTATGCCACACTCTCCAAGAGTGCTCCAAGAAAATTCTAAGTGTCCAAGAATATGAGAGAGAGAATATAATGAGAGCTCCAAAAATGAACCGATAAAAATATTAACTGACCAAGCCAACCCATTGATCCTCAAATGATTTTTTATCACTGAGGCTTATATTTTCTTCAATTTCCATTATTTTCCTTCATTTTCCTCCTCACATGAAACTTGTGACCTTTCACCTTCCTTTTGTCCTAATTTCCATTATTTTCATAAACAAAATGCTAATTAATGCCTCTTGCCTTTCCAAAGCCTTTGCCATTTCGTTCTCCAAATTCCTTTAGCCAAAATAACTGAAATGAACACCCACTAGGATGTCTTTCCCACCATTCATCTTGGAATACGTGTCCCATGATTGTGGTCTTATTTTTTCCTTTATTAACTTTTACATGGAATTTTGACCAGGGTTGTTACAAAGAACTTGCAGTGAACTACTAAAGGGCCTCAGACTCTCATGCCACACACCAGGGAGCACCATGCGGTTCACTATGGCCTCACAAGCAAGATTACCCTTATTAAGGGTCTTAGGGGAATTTGGCTACTAATGGTGATGCACATCCATCGCTCTTAGACAAGACACTAACACTTTGAAAATCCATGGTCACGATCATACATTCAAATAACAAGCAGCCACATCCCCTCACCACTAAGGTGTAGCACAAATGACGATGCCTGAGATGAGGAGATTCAACACCAGTGCCACTAGGGACAGAACTCATATTGCTCAAAATGAAAGGCTAAGGAAGTCTTTGATGTAGAGTCACAATTATGAACTCTAAAAGAGGAAGTAATCCTTAGCATTAACATAATGCCTCATAAACTGTAAGATGGGTTGGTACCCAACATATACACATAGACCCCGTCCAAATAGGGTTGTCTCCAAAGAAATCATTTTACATTAATAAAAGAAATCCTTATTTCAGTTGTTTCCGTGACTTAGATTAAATCCTCGTGGATCCTTCCAATGCCTTTATACTTTTCATGTTATGTTATTTATTACAAGTTATCAACAATAAAGTCTAGAATTCTCATAAAACATCTTTTTAATCTAGAAATGCAACATAGTTCTTGTTATCATGTAAAGGCATTGCACAATAGATCTTTCGTTATCATAATTATTGAATGTAGTCATTAATCTTTCTCAGCAACACCATTTCAATCTAGAATTTCACATGCATGCATTGTTAGTTAATCAAATGCAAAAGAGAAATTATCTTGTAAATTTTAGGGCAACTAACTCTGGGACGAAGACTCTCCACCCAACCTTAGACAGTTGCATCCAAGTTCACTTGCAGTTGTCACTCCTAAGTTGGATTACAAGAACTAAGGGGTTTTTCTTAAGGGATGAAAACACAACAACCAATTGAAATAGGGAATCTGAAGGACCTATTTCCTCCTTTCACCAGCCAATTGGTAGTCAAGTAATGCATAGGGAATCCAAAGATGAAATGCCTCCACCCTCAAGCTACCTAATGGTAGCAAATCAAACACACATGGAATCCAGAAATTTATTCTCCACCCAAGCACAAATAAGGAATATAAAGGTGAGCTGCCTCCACCTAAGAATGCTAAGGGAATCCAGAGAAGTAAATGTCCACCCAAGAGTGTCAAGGGAATCTAGGGAAACAAGTCTCAACCCTTTAATCAAACAAAGTGGTTCCACCCACTTTTAGGAATCCAAAAACACTTTCAGATCAGTAACAATAAAGACTTCATAGGCCCTCCCTCCAAGAATCTAAGGAACAAACCTCCACCCCAACCATTAAGGAAATCCACAAAAATCCCATTGCCACCCTCTAGCTATACACAGAATCCAAAGGACATTGTTCCTCACCAACGAGAGACCTTCTTCATGCCAGCCTTGCCAACCTAATTGAGATCATTGTCTTATCCTATTTTCTTTGCTACAAACTCCCTATTGTTCCTCCCGTTGTGTTGTTCTATGACTGAATGAAGATTGAGTGAATGAATGAGTCCATCTGAATGAGGTTGAACCCCCTTCTTTTCTTCTTCCATCTCTTTTATTTCCTGCTCAGGGATTGATTTCTCCTATCATTGCTTCCAGCATAGTTTATCATCATAAATTTCTTGTCATTATTTCCTTGCAATTATTTTCCAAGGAAACATGGGCTATGTACTTTAGCTTCAACCCCATTTAATTCAAGGGGCCCCATTTCTTAAGGCACACCAACTAAATTTATTAGTTGGTATAACAATTCAACTTTTCCTGCAACAAGGAAACCTTGTGTATCCCAAGTATGAAACCTCCTCAGCTCTAGAATATATGTCCCTTTGAGTCAACCCATTTTAAATTTATGTTTTCAAAGGTATTTACATCACTTTCATAAGAAAACCTAGGTTGGGGTTGTCACACCTTTGTTATTCTCTCACTATCTATTTTGATAAAAAAAATCCTTGAGAATTTCCAATGTCTTCAAGACCTTGATTGTGCCAAAACGGGAGTGGAAGATTAGGCATTCAGACCCAGGCAGTCATTTTTGTTACTTCCATTGTTGATGTGTCAAATTCTGGGAACCAAGGGATGGTGAATAACCCAGTTCTACCTCAGAACCATGGTCCTTCTAGTAAAATTTTATGGTTTTGTTTGAGGAAGGATGAATGATAAAGAAACACTTCAAGTATAAATAGGTGTCACACTCTATAGTCAATTATTTTGTATCCATTAGTATAGGCCCTTCGGTTTAGGCCAAAAACCATTAAATCAACAACTAACTACCTCTTCATGAAAATATGATGACATACTATTTACCTATGAGTACCAGATCTCTGATAAATGGCTATTTCTCCATGTTTTCCATTATGTAAGGCCCAAGAAAAGTCTCAATAGGAGCTATCATATTAACATGTTGTATATTTGATGAGCTTCAGTATTGCAATAAGAATGCTACAACTCCCAAGGCTACCGACTTTAAATTATCAACCCGGGGTTCGTACAAACTTAAGAGGTATTGGCACTATATCTGCATCATACAATGTGTCCTTCCTTTGTTGTCATGATGTAATGGAGTGCATGTACTGAAATCAAACCCTAAACTAATCGTAGAAAATGAACTGAAATGGGAACCCTAACCTATTGCAAAAAATGAAGTACAAGGAAAGAAACATACTCTAATTGCATAAATATCATGAAATAAATGTAAAAGAAACCTAACTAACCCTATTTATCATATTTGATGATTTAAACTAACTGAGCATGGAATCTGATCTAGAGAGTGCTAATTGTTGTGTGCATGAATAAATATAAAATAACTTTTTCCTTTTTATCTTTTTACTTGAAAAATGTAAATGCTAATCTTGCTTGGTTCTTTGGAATGGGAGACATGTGTGGAAGAAAAGGAGTACAATGGTTCAGATGGCTTGGAGGGAAAGTAGGGGGCTAATTCTAGCTTATATTGATGATTTTTCTCAATTTGGGCTCAAAACAGGTCACTACAGGTTTTCCTACAGGATGTTTACAGGATCTCCTGTTATATTACAAAAAGCACGCCAAAAGCTTAGGAAGTGGTCTAGAAGATGGAATGGAGATTGGGAAAGATAGATAATGGAATAATAAGGCATGGACGTGGTGGACACTACCCAAAACTCAAGCAAGGGCTTCAAGATGGTTAGATTTGCTCAATGGAAATGACAAATTTTGCTTATAAAACAAGAATTCAGATTGAAACTTTAGTGGATTTTGGCGATATGGGTGGATGAGGCAAGAAGAGGTCTCCCTGCAATGTAGAATATCCTGCAACAACACACATTATTGTCTGCATCTATCCACAAATTCATCTATACATGGGAAAGATTTATTAAATAACTGAAAATTACTAGTCTAAAAATAAAAAAATTTGGAAACTAGTGAGCTAGTAAATCTATCAAATGCCTAACCTAATCAAGTGAAAATGCAATGGGGTAATTTTTTTTATTAAATAGATTTTTTTTTTGATCTAATTTAAGTGGATCCAACTTGGTTGAAGCTTGTTAGCATGCTCAAAAAAATATCAGAAATTTATTGTTCTTTGCTAAAAAGGAGTTTCAGAAATCTAGATTTGGGAATAACAAGACTAATCCAAGTAGCTCAGTGATTACTATGACCTTCCAAAGATTTTCCAAGGATTAAATGATGCTTTTGATCCTAAAAAAGAACTTACATTAACCATTTAACCCAATCCTAAAACAAGAAATCATTAATACTAAATGCAGAAATGGAAAGAAATAAGAACAAGAGATGCATGTGAATAAGAAGTGAAAAGAAAAAAATAAAATGATACAAAAGGGCTCTGAGGCTCCTGGGATGGCCAAACCCAAGGAAACACAGATACCTATGGAGGAGAACAAGATTTAGAAGCTGAACATGAGACCAATCTTCATTATTTTCATCAATACAATTACATCCCTGCAAGAAAATACAATGGAGTTGCAAAAATACGAGTTCTCTCCACAAGAAGACTAGTAAAAAAATCTCTCTCTAGAGGAAAATTCGACTTGTTACTTATACAAAATGATTAGGAATAATTCCCCATGAAAGGAGGAAGCTTTCCCCACCAAAATCCCTTGATTAGTGGATCTGGTTCCCAATACTAGGAATCTACATTAAATGACAGGGAACACATTCCTAGATTTTCTCAATCATTGGAGTTCCACAATCTATGTCATAAGTCCATAATATCTTGTTTATTTATTATTTAATATTGATTCTCTTGTACTAGGGAGAAAGTCCCTAAATTATCTCATCTTCCAAATCTTCATAATCTGCCCAATATTCTCATAATATTCCACAAAAATGAATAATATCAGGCACAAATCTGCAATTATTCATAAACCTTCCTAATGAATATATTGAAGTTAAAAATACATTATCTAATGAAAAAAGAGAGGTTTAATGTGCTGAAGGATGGTCATGGGCCTTAATTTATGTTTAATTTAGAGGCATGGGTCTTAATTTATGTCTAATTTAGAGGCCCATCATACCCCCTACTGAAAGTGTTGTTCATCCTCTGAGCAACTCAATGACCTCATTGTGCCTCATTCATGACCCTGGTGGCCTCTCACATATGCACCTCTCAGTGCTTTCTCTTAAGAATCTTGGCTATAAGTTCTACAAGGACAAGCCCAAAAACATATTTGTGCAAAGAAAAATCATTGCTTCTTAAGACCATTAGCTTACCTTCTTCTTTTCTTTTCTAGCCTAGATGATTGCCTAATGGCATTGGAGTTTTCTGTTTTGATTAGGTCTCTCTTAGGCACTGCCCTTTTTTTTGTTTTTAGCACAATTTGTTCCTTTCTTCCTTTTTGTAGCAACATTTTGTCTTCCTGTAGCAGTCATTTCTTCTTCCTTCAGACTCTTCTAGTTGTATGGGAGTGATGAAAAATGATGTAGGTTTGTGAAAATGGAGAGGATGCTCTCTTTGTTTTTGCAAGAAATTTTCAGGTTGAGACAGAGTGTAGGGCTTGTTCTTGAAACTATGAAATGGGATGGACGAATGATGGATAGATAGTGAATATGAAGTGGATTGAGGGCTTGGAGTGTTGTGGTGACTTGCAAAAAATTCTTCTTTTAATTGTTGTCCCCATTCCTTGAAATCATTGCCCATCATAATTATTAGTTTTCAACATTGCATGAGTGAAGGAGTGAGCTGTAATTAACTAGTTGAAGGTGGATGAGACTGCTGATCTATCCTTAGTTTATAAAACCTGATCTCTCATGCATTGAAAACAAATTTCTAACTATAATATGCTCAAGAGAAGAGGTCAAGGATATTGCATACATGTACCTACCTGATGGTTTTTGGAGAGGCATACATGATGTTGTTGAGTTGATGTTGTTGTGCTTCTCATGACTCAGATACATCTTCTTAACTATCATTTTCTTTTTTGTTGATCTCATTTTTCTGATGGGTTGTCCTCTTGTTAATGTGCATGTGTTGGGGGACCAATATCAACCTTCACTAAAGAATACCTGACCTTTTGACCCGTTTCTCCATCATATTTCCTCTTGTAGCTTCTTCTCGGCCTTCCTGTAGAGATCTTGTAGTAGTTCAGAACTTCCTCTAGAGATCCTATAGTAATTCAGGACAACCTCTTGTAGTAGACTTGTTTTGTCCATATCTCCCAAATGGTAGAATGGATTGACCTGAAACTTTCTGAGCATATTACCATAATTATTATGCACCTCCCCAAAAACAAACCTTCGCCAATCGATGCATGAATCTCAAGAAAAACTAAAAATGGCTGAAGGTGATGGAGATCAATTTCTTGGAAACCATGCATTGGAATTTTTTGAAATTGTTTGGGCATGTTCCCATCATCCATATACATCTCCCCGTGAAACAATTTTTTAAATGGATGCACGGATATCAAGAAAATTCAAAATAGTTGTATATGCTAGAGGTCGATTTCTTGGAAACTGTGTACTGGAATTTGCTGAAATTGCTTAAGCATGTTACCATCATCCATATGCATCTTCCCATGAAAAATATTGGAAAATGGATGCATGGTTTTCAAGTTATGGAAAAAATAAATTTATGTTCTATGTAATTTTGTTCCCTGTAGTAAAACAATGCATTCTTGTAGTTTTTTGGACAACAAGAAAACTAAATGGGGAAAACTTGAGAATGATGGGTGGATGGTACAAATAGATGAGGGTGATGGATTGACATGGCCTTGGCCTTGTTGGAGCATTTGAGAAAATGAGGAGAAAGTCAAAATTTGACTTCTTTTGACTAGGCTTGACCAATTTTTTCTTTTGGTACCAACTTGTTTTTGTTGCTTGCAGATGTTGGAGAGTACATGCATTCATCAGAGAGATACACGGAGCAAAGATTTTTCAATTTTTTTCATTTTTTTCTTCTAGGCCTACTAGCCGTCTCAAGGAGTTTTTCAACTAGTAGGTCTCCCTAAGATCCCAAAGGAGGTTTTCACCAAGGATCTTTTTTTTCTTTCTTTTTTTTTTTTCTTTTTTCCCAACCCATTGACTGCCTCATGGAGGTTTTCAATCAATGAGCCAATCTAAGCTAAGATTTTTCTTTTCTTTTATTATATATATATATTAGCCTACCCTACCTGAAAAACAAAATCACTTTCAAGTATAACAATACTTCCAATGGAGTCATGTGCACATCAAGATGACAGAAAAACTAATTTGTAAGCTTGAAATGTATGTTTTGATATGTACCTAAATTTAAGTGATCAAATGTTTTGACTTTGATGATATCAAGCATGTTTGGAGAAAAGAGTATTGATGCACCTTGTTGATTTTCTAGAACCAAACCTAAATATAACTTTGATGCCCTTGGTTTTCTTATTGATTTAGATCATCTTGGATGTCTTCTTATTCTATGAAATTAAAATATTCCCCTTTTTGCTAATTTTTCTCTTGAATACATGGAGGATTTGATGGTAACCGTGAGGGAGATTTTTCAAACTTTGGTTTTGTTGTCTATTCTTCATCAAATGCAACCCATGATCCTTTGGTATTCTCATTTGAATCTTCTTCTTCTGGATGTAGTCCTTCAATGATATAAAGAGAATATCTTTTTCAATACTCTTCTTGAGCTATGGTGAATACCATTTAGCTCAAGAGGAGATGTTTGGAAGTGTTGTACCTCAACATTTTAAGTGAATTTAGCTACTTCAATGTGTGGGTTTGGAAATGGTTGTACATGAAGTTGAGTGGGAGTGGATATTTGAGATAGATGTGGTTGGGGTTGTGGTTATGCTAGAGGTGAATAATAGGGATAACATGGAGTTGGGTATGGAGGATATTGAGGATATTGTGGATGGCTTCCATAATTTATTTGCCAACCTTGTTTCCAAGATTGGTTTTGGAGTTGAGATAGCTAATGTTGCAAAGGAAAGGGTGTGCTCCAATTACTTTGAGGTGGATATGCATAACCTTGAAATTGTGAAATAGGCTCTTGCATCATGTCTAGTTGAATAGGCTGCCATGGTCCTCTTGGAGCTACATAACATAGCTACATTGGAAATTGACTTGCTCCATTTTCCTCTTGGTAAACTTCCTTCAACCTTGGTAATGAGGGGAAATATTTAACATCATGTGATTCTGCATGGATGACACAAATATCAACATCTTATTTTTTCATTTTTTTTGAACTCTTAACATTTCTACTTGTTCTCTTAGATTTCTAAGAATTTATGTTTTAAAGTTATCAAGCAAATTTCCAAGTTTAGCTTGACTTACCGATCTTGATGTTGATTTACTTACTCTTGCCCTTCCTCTTCATATGTGTTTGCATGTTTCACAAATTTCTTCAAATGATAGTTGGTATACATCACCTCCACTCATGAGGTCAAGGAGATCAATCCACTCATCCCTAATTGTTCTAATTAAGAGGGTTTTTAGTGTATTGGATCCTAAATGATGTAGTTTTCCCCTCTTAACATTGTACATGAACCTCTCTATTAGATCCTCAAAGATCTCATCTTCTCTCTGATTCATTCTAAATATTTCTTCCTTAAGATCATGATCTTTATGTTGAAAATAGCAACAAGAAATGCTAAATATAGAAGTGCTAAATTTAGCACTGCTATAAATATCATTTCGGGATACCTTCCTATTTTAGTTAGTCCCTGAACTAAAATAGAGAAGTAAAAATTCGAATTTGATCTTAGCAGCTATTTGTAAAATAATTAATTAATTCATCTTGAGTTAATTAGTTGTAGAAAATCAAACATGAAGTCTATGTGGGGACATGCAACGGTTTCTCCATTGATTGAGGAATTTATCCATCAATTAAAGAGATACGAATGAGTTGTAATATTGAGTTGTAATTAGTTGGCTCAGTTAACTGAGTCAAGTCCAGTTAGATTAGTTCAAATAGTTTGTTGAATTAATTGTGAGTTCAGTTAGTTAATGCATGAATGCATGTAACTACTGCACTTCAGATAATTGAATATTCTCTCATAAATAACTCATGCATGTCAGTTTAGACAGAGACCCAATTGAGATCAGATGGAGGGACGGTGTACTATCAATTGCTGGAATATTCCATTGTGAATATCTCTTGCATGAAGAAGGAATTCATTCCTTCGAGATTGCACAGTTACTTCTTCAGTTTAGTGAGTGTGTGATGAGGCCAATCACATATGTGGCATAACTGGACCCCAAGAAAAAATGTGCAAGGAAATAGGAGGCTTGGAGGGCTAAGGAAAGGCATATCTTGTGTCAACTCAGTCTGTGAGTTGTATTGTTTGATTGCAAAGAGAGCAGGATAGCTTGTGAGTTGATTCTTTTTGTAACTTGAACATATTTCCACTTGTATGATAATACAAAGATTGGGGTTTGAGGTTGAGGCTTTCCCCGGGTTATTCTTTTGTGTTCTTGTGTGATTGATTTCTCATTCTCAGTCATATGTGTTCTAATTGATCTTTCTCATATTCGATTAAGCTTCTGCAAGTTTGTTGTAGAAGTAGATCTTGTATTTTTCTTTAGTATATTGCATAATTTGTTGATCTACAATGGGAATTTCTACATGGTATTAGAGCAAAGGTGATCAAAGTGAAGAACAATATACAAGAAGGGAGAAGTTCAAAGTTTGAGGTTCCTGAATATAGAAATCGAGTTCTTATCACATCTCAATTTCCCTAATGGCGTTCAATGGTTTAAGACTCAAGTATGCCCATGATGGTAACTAGAATTATATAGCCTAGAAGGATCACATGGAAGCAGTATTGGAGGATAACGATCTAAAGGAATTCATTGATCAAGAAGTCCCCAAGCCTACTGATGCTACAGAATTGGTGGAATGGAAGAAATGTGTGGCTAGTGCAAGGAGAATCCTTCTGGAGGGAATTTGAGACCACATAGTCTCAAGTCTCCATGGGAAGGAGACACCATTTTCGATGTGGAAAACATTGAAATATCTATATCAGAATAGCAGTGATCAAAGGAAGTTGGCTCTGAAAGACAAGCTTCGGAAAATCAAGTGTGAAAAGGGCAACACGATCTCTACATATCTGAACAAGCTCACCACCTGCAGGGATGAGCTTGGAAGTGTAGGGATCACGATAGCTAATGATGACATGGTGAGTCTTGTACTCCTTGGTCCTCCTAAGAGCTAGGATAGCTACCAAGACTCGATTAATGGAAGAGAAAAACTACTAGATTAGGAACAACTTTGGTCGGATCTGATGCAGGAGGAGATACGAAGAAGCACCAGAGATGGATCCTCATCAAAGAAAGATGATGAGGAAAATATCACCTTAGCGAGTAAGTCGAGGAAAGTCCCATCCCATATCAATTTCTTCTCATAAGTGCGATGCTTTCATTGTCATGAAGTGGGCCATTATGCTACGAATTGTCCACAGAAGTAATCCAAGAAGGGATCCTCGAAGGGATCTAATGGTGAAACATTGGCATGACAGTTTGAGTTGGATTTCTCTCTTATCGTATGCATGGTTTCATCCATGGTGGGATGTATGTGGTACATGTACAGTGGAGCTTCATTCCACATGTCAGGTGACAAGAATCTTTTCAGTACCTTGGAGGAGAAGGATCTCCAGATGCGGATCGAGATGGGCAATGATGGAACGTACCATGTTTCTGGTGAAGGTACAGTTGTGTTTCAGAGGGAGCATGGAGCTCCCCTCACCCTGACTGATGTAAAGTATGTACCAGGTCTGAAGGATAATCTTGTGTCTGTCGCTATGCTAGAAGATAAAGGCTATGATGTAGTCTTTAGTAAAGGAAAGGTATTCCTGAGGCATATCAGTATTGGAAAGACCAAGTGAATCGGGATTCTAATAAAGAATCTATACAATATGGAGGTAGATAAATGTGTTGCATTGAGTTCCAAAGTTGAGATGGTGCAGAGCCAAGATGTTGGCAAGCTATGGCATAGAATACTAGGCCACTTGCACCATGGAGCCCTGAAGATCATGCAGCAGGTTTCTACCAGAATTCCCAAGGGAAAACTGGAGCAAAAGAATACATGCAAAGGTTGTACCTTGAGTAAGTATGCAAAATATTCCTTTCTGGATCGAGACAGTAGAGTTGGGGAAATCCTGAAGTGAGTTCACTCAGATATTTGTGGACCTTTCTCTACAGCCTCCACCACTAAACAAAGGTACTATGTTATTTTTATTAATGATTTTTCTCATAGATGTTGGATCTACTTTATGCAAAAGAAGGATCAGACCTTCTTGAGGTTTTGTGAGTTTAAAGTCTTGGCAAAGAAAGAATTTGGAAAGAAAATAAAAGCCTTACGTAGCGAAAATGGTGGAGAGTATGTCTCCCAACATTTTAAGGACTTCTACATTGCAGAAGAAATTAAACGGGAGTTGATGGCACCCCATAACGCACAACAGAATGGGGTGGCCGAATGGAAGAACAGATAGATTGTGGGAGCAGCTCGAGCAATGTTGCTTGACCAAAGCCTACCACTGTATTTGTGGGCCGAGGCATGCAATACAACAGTATATTTACAGAACAGAAGCCCACACCGTATACTAGGAATGAAGACACCTATGGAGGCCTTTTCCAGGAAGCGACCAGATGTGAGTCACTTTTGAATCTTTGGATCACCAGTTTACTTTCATGTGACCAAATATGCCTAGAAGAAGCTAGACCCAACAGCTGAGTTGGGAATACTTGTGGGGTACACGGACACTCCCCACAACTATCGGGTGTACCTGCCTACCAGTTAGAGGACAGTGGTACGCAGGGATCTAAAGTTCGACGAGCGGAAATCCATGCGATTATCACTTGAGACGGAGCTCAAGTTGCATGCAGAGGAGGAACTTTCAGTTCCTAAGGAGGAGGAGCCTCAAATTGATGCGGAGCAGCCACATGTAGAGGATCTGGGAGTGGAGACATCCACTCATGCTGAGACTTCAAGAGATGGGCAAAAATTCTCAAGGGAAGCTGAAAGGTTGATGCTAGATGTGTGGGAGAATGTGGTACAACCATCTTCACATCGCAGACAGAGGAGGTTGCCCGAGCAGTACACTAGGTACATGGACCTAGTTGGAGAGTGTAGATATTGAACCTTCTTCATTCGAGGAGGCAGTGTAGCAACCAGTCTGGGTTGATGCAATGGTAGAGGAGTATGGCTCTATCGTTCGAAATAGTGTGTGGGATGTTGTCCCAAGACCTCATGGCAAGTTAGTGGTAAGTTCCAGATGGCTTTACAAGATAAAGCAGGTAACCGATGGCAATGTTGAGAAACATAGGGCAAGGTTTGTTGCCCGAGGTTTCTCACAGGTCGTGGGGATCGACTACGATGAGACCTTTGCTCCTATAGCAAGGTACTCATCTATCAGATCAATGTTGGCACTATCAGCTCAGATGGGCTAGAAGATCCATCAGATGGATGTGAAGATAGCATTCCTCAATGGGAAGATTGAGGAGGAGGTGTAGATTGAGGAGCTGGAGGGTTTCAAGACCTTCGATCATGAGTCGCATGTGTGCTGACTCAGGAGGGCTTTATATGGGCTGAAGAAAGCACCCCGTGCTTGGTACACCAGGATCAATAGTTATTTCACCGGGTTGGGAATATGTGAATCTTTACCACATTAGGGTAGAAGGAAAGCCATTGATCATTGTTCTTATGTCGATGATCTAATTTTGATAGGTGATGATCAGTTGATCTAATCTCTTAATGAGGACCTTGCAAGAGATTTCGAAATGAAAGACATGGGTCTTATGCACTACTTTCTAAGCATCGAGGTGTGGCAGAAAGATGGTGAAGCATTTGTGTCTCAAGGCAAGTATGCCAATGAGATACTTAGGCACTTTCACATGGAGAAGTGCAAGCCCATGCAGACTCCTCTAGCTAGGAACTGGAGGAAGGACGATGCTACCTCAGGTGAGCTAGTAGCTGCTACTGTTTATCAGTAGCTGGTGGGTTCACTTGTGTATCTAGTGAACACACGACCTAACTTATGCTTTGCGGTGAACCAGCTGAGTCACGCTATGGTTCTACCTACCAAGCAGTTTTGGAAGTCAGCGAAGCATGTGCTAAGATACCTCAGAGGCACATCTCAGTTTGGATTGTGGTATAGACGGACAGAGGAGTGAAGCTTTAGGGCTTCATAGATGCGGATTGGGCAGGGAGTCCATCCAACCAGAAGAGAACTTCTAGAGGAATCTTCAACCTTGGTTCAGCTGCAGTTTCCTGGAATAGCAGGAAATAAAGATCAATTACACTTAGCTCAACAGATGTTGAATACATGGCTGCTATTTAGGCTGCATGTGAGGCCATTTGGATGTGGAAGATTCTAGTGGGGTTATTTGGTTAGAGGATGGATCCAACCATGATCTATTGTGATAATCAGAGTTGTATCAAACTCTCTGAGAATCCAGTTTTTCATGGCAGGTCCAAGCACATTGATATCTAGTATCACCATCTTTGAGACTGTGTGGTCAAGAGGATCATGTTGTTGTTGTATGTTTCGACCAAGGAACAAGATACAAATATTTTGATGAAGGTATTGTCAAAATTCAAGTTCGAGTTCCACAGAGACAAGATTGGGGTTATTGATAATCCATTTCTTGTTGAGAGGGAGTGTTGAAAATAACAACAAGACATGCTAAATATAAAAGTGCTAAATTTAGCACTGTTATAAATAGCATTTTGGGATACCTTCCTATTTTAGTTAGTCCATGAACTAAAATAGAGAAGTAAAAATTCGAATTTGATCTTAGCAGCTGTTTGTAAAATAATTAATTGAATCATCTTGAGTTAATTAGTTGTAGAAAATCAAACATGAAGTTTATGTGGGGACATGCAACAATTTCTCCATAGGTTGAGGAATTTATCCATCAGTTAAAGAGATAAGGATAAGTTGTAATATTGAGTTGTAATTAGTTGGCTCAGGTAACTGAGTCAAGTCCAATTAGATTAGTTCAAATAGTTTTTTGAATTAATTGTGAGTTCATTTAGTTAATGCATGCATGCATGTAACTGTTGCACTTCAGATAACTGAATATTCTCTCATAAATAACTCATGCATGTCAGTTCAAACAGAGACCCAGTCGAGATCATACGGAGGGACAATGTACTATCAATTGTAGGAATATTCCATTGTGAATATCTCTTGCATGCAGAAGGAATTCATTCCTTAGAGATTGTGTAGTTACTTCTTCAGTTTAGTGAGTGTGTGATGAGGCCAATCACACAGGTGGCATCATTAGACCCCAAGAAAAACTGAACAAGGAAATAGGAGGCTTGGAGGGCTGAGGAAAGGCATATCTTGTGTCTACTCAGTCTGTGAGTTGTATTGTTTGATTGTAGAGAGAGCATGATAACTTGTGAGTTGATTCTTTTTATAACTTGAACATATTTCCACTTGTATGATAATACAGAGATTGGGGTTTTAGGCTGAGGCTTTCCCCAGGTTATTCTTCTGTGTTCATGTGTGATTGATTTCTCATTCTCAGTTATATGTGTTCTAATTGATATTGCTCATATTTGATTAAGCTTCCGCAAGTTTGTTGTAGAAGTAGATCTTGTATTTTGCTTTAGTATATTGCATAATCTATTGATCTATAGTGGGAATTTCTACACTTTATATTTTTCTAGAAATATCTTTTGCATGTCATTCCATGATCTTATTGAATTAATCCCTAAGCTCATGAACCATTTAAGATCTCTATCCTTCAATGTTGATGGAAACCATCTCAATTTTTTATTTTTTAATAAGTAACCATAAGATCTACAAACAATTTCAAAATCAAAGAGAAAGGTTTCTGGATCTTCTGACCTTAGACCATGAAATTTCAGAAGAAAAGATGAAGGGATGTTCTTCATGTGCACATTAACATTAGTATCTTGAATGGGAAATGTGAGACGATCTTCCTCATTGTCATCATCTCCATCCATTTCTTCTACATTCTTTGCCATATTCTTCTTCTACTTGCAAAAGTGAATGGTGATGTGGCTCTTATTGCACCACGTGATCAAATGGGGGGTGGGTTGGTGTTGGAGATTTTTTGTTTTAATTATTGAATTAAAACACTAATGCAATGAATTTCTCTATTTTTGAAATGAAATATGCTTAATGGGTAAAAGCATGTTAATGTGTATCACTTTTTCCCTTTTTGTGGCAAAGAAGTTTTATAAAAATAAATGGAGTTGGAATGTTTACTCTTAAATTTACAAAATCATCAAAAATTAGGTGGTGGTAAAAGAAGACAAAACATGTCAATTTAAATTCAATTTCATGTCATATTTTTTCTAAAATTTAATATATAGTTTTTATCTAATTTATTCATTTTCTTTAAAAGATATCATTAATATTTTACATAAATTTTTAAGTAGTGACAAAACCGCGACCCCCCATTTCTCTATTGATTTATGTTTTTTAATTCCAATTTCTTTAAGAGATGTGTTGTAAACATTCTAAAGATTGCTAAACAAATTTAAAAATAAAAAGTAAGCATATTTTTTAATTATTATTAAAATACTAGTAAAAATGATCATATTTTCGTATATATAAAACCACGACCCAAGAAACTACCCTTTCAAGTTTATAAAATCAATTTTTTTTAATAGAAATTTGAAAATAACATATAACAAAATGTTAAAATTATTTTTTGAAAATTTTTAAAATATATTTTATACTTTTTATAATAAATTTTTACTTATATTATAATAAGTATTTATATTATTCAAAAATATAATATATAAAATTATTTGATTAGAAATTCTACTTCTATTTTCATATATATTTTTAAAGAGTTTTAGCATTTCATTTAACTTTACATAAAGTTATTTATATTTTGTGAGTGATTAACCATAGTTTTTACCAATATTTACTATCAGTTGACTTATTTGTAAATTTAGTATTTACTTTTTATAACATTATTTATATTTTTTAAACCCATTAAATAGGTTCACTATAGCTTTTACCAAAATTTATTGTGAGTTAGCTTTGTTACAAATTTAGCATTTATTTTTTTATAATTAACAAGTATGAAACTCAACTCATTTAATTGATATTTCTATATTATCTTTTTTATCTTTTTTCATTTGAGTACTTTTTTGTTTTTTCGATATAATGAGACACATTAACATGCTTTTACCCTAATGCAAATATTTTTTTTTTTTATTTTTGCAAAATGTAAAAAGAAATGAACCAACTAGGGAAGAAAACAATGCATACTTTGACACCTCCTTGGCAAAGGCACCAAAAAGTTATGAGCCTTGGTATTGCAACAAGAATTCTGCAACTCCCAAGGCTACCAACTTTAAATTATCAACCCGGGGTTCGTACAAACTTAAGAGGTATCATCACTATATGTGCAACATACAATGTGTCATTCCTTTGTTGTCATGATGTAATGGAGTGCATGTACTGAAATCAAACCCTAAAATAATTACAGAAAATGAACTGAAATGGGAACCCTAACTTATTGCAAGAAATAAAGTACAAGAAAAGAAACATATTCTAATTGCATAAAGATCATGAACTAAATGTAAAAGAAACCTAACTTGACCCTATTTATCACAAGTGATGATTGAAACTAGTTGAGCATGGAATCTAATTTAGAGAGGGCTACTTGTTGTGTGCATGAATATATATAAAATAACTTTTTCATTTTTATCTTTTTACTTGAAAAATGTAAATGTTAATCTTTCTTAGTTCTTTGCCAGGGGAGACAAGTGTGGAGGAAAATGGGTACAATGGTTCAGATGGCTTGGAGCGAAAGTAGGGGCCTAATCCTAGCTTATAGTGATGATTTTTCTCAATTCGGGCTCAAAACAGGCCACTACAGGTTTTCCTACAGGATGTCTACACAAAGTACCAGTTCCTATAGGATGTCTACCGGATCTCCTGTTTTATTACAAAAAGCAAGATGAAAGCTTAGGAAGGGGTCTAGAAGGTGGAATGGAGCTTGGGAAAGGTGGATAATGGAATAATAAGGCATGGAAGTGGTGGAAACTACCCAAAACTCAAGTAAGGGCTTCAAGATGGGTGGATTTTCTTAATGGAAATGGCAATTTTTGCTTATAAAACAAGAATTCGGATTGAGACCTTAGAGGATTTTGGCGACGTGGGTGGATGAGGCGAGATGAGGTATCCCTGCAATGTAGAATCTCCAGCAACAACACACATTATCATCCGCATCTATCCACAAATTCATCTATACATGGGAAATTTTTATTATATAACGGAAAATTACTAGTCTAAAAATCAGAAATTTGAAAACTAGTGAGCTAGTAAATCTATCAAATGCCTAACCTAATCAAGTGAAAATGCAATGGGGTAAATTTTTTTATTAAATAGAATTTTTTTGTGATCTAATGCAAGTGGAACTAACTCAATTGAAGCTCGTTGGCATGCTCTAAAAAATAACAGATATTTATTTTTCTTCGTTAAAAATGAGTTCCAAAAATCTATATTTGGGAATAAGAAGATTAATCCAAGTAGTTCAATGATTACTATGACCTACAAAAGCTTTGATGAAATGATGCTTGTAATCCTTAAAAATAACTTACATCAACCATTTAACCCAATGCTACAACAAGAAATCATTAATACTAAATGCAGAATGGAAAGAAATAAGAACAAGAGATGCATGTGAATAAGAAGTGAAAAGAAGAAAAGAAAACGATACAAAAGGGCTCTGAGGCTCCTAGGATGGCCAAGACCAACGAAACTCAGAGACCTATGGAGGAAAACAAGATTTAGAAATTTAACATGACATCAATATTCATTATTTTCATCAATACAATTACATCCTTGCAAGAAAATACAATGGAGCTACAAAAATACGAGTTCTCTCCACAAGAAGACTAGTAAAAAAACTCTCTCTAGAGGCAAATTCGACTCGGTACTTATACAAAATGATTAGGAATCATTCCCCATGAAATGAAGAAGTTTTCCCCACCAAAATCCCTTGATTAGTGGATCTAGTTCCCAATACTAGGAATCTGCATTAAATGGCACGGAACACGTTCCTAGAATTTCTCAATCATTGGAGTTCCACAATTTGTGCCATAATTCCATAATATCTTGTTTATTTATTATTTAATATTGATGCTCCTATAGTAGGGAGCAAGTCCCTAAATTATCTCATTCTCTAAATCTTCATAATGTGCCCAATATTCTCATAATATTCCACAAAAATAAATAATATTAGGTACAAATATGCAATTATTCATAAACCTTCCTAATGAATATGTTAAATTTAAAAATACATTATCTGATGCAAGAAGAGAGGTTTAATGTGCTAAAGGATGGTCATAGGCCTTAATTTATGTTTAATTTAGAGGCATGGGCCTTAGTTTATGTCTAATTTAGAGGCCCATCAATATTCCCTCTAACAACTTCTTTGTAGGAGACTAAAGGCCCAAGTCTTGTTCCTTTGAGTGGAACCTTTACTAATATGGTATTCTTTGAGGGGCCTCTTGTCCCAGAGGATTTTCCCTTCTAAAATGAGCCTTTTCTCAATTGTTAGGAGTCCATCCTCATGTTGCACCTTGTGTTTCACATTTTCCACTAAATCTTCATTAGTTACCCAAATCAAATTGGATTTTCCCTCCAAGTTTTTTGCGAATATATGGAAAATCTTGTCTACTTTTATGCATAAACCCTACTTTTGGTTACTTATATATGCTCGAAATTGGGATTTTGAAGGTGGAAAAAAGTGAAGATCTAGGCATGTAAAATTATATCCACATCTTAAGGCTTTATGTGGCTGGAACAGATCCACTTTCCCCTCACTAGCCCTAATGAGGGAGGGAAAAATCTTATTTTATAAAGATTGAATTTGATCTAGATACCATGGAATGAAAAGGCATGATGACCAAAAAGATTTAACATTTGAGACCCCCTTGCACCAGAACACAAAACCGAGGAAAATAAAAAAATAAAGTTCATCTCTAATGAGCTTGATTCCCTTATCCATTTATGAGATCTTGTTACATACCCCAATAGGCATGATATCGGTCTTTGTGGCTCGATCTTGGGTACTAAATGAGGCTAAGTTTATGTAGCATTAACTCTTCTTGGTTGCCTATTGACCACGAAGATTGGAGATGATAGATAGTGATTGTGCGACCCATCCATTGCAAACAACTTCTTGCACATCCCTCTATCTTTTTCCAAGAGAGAATTGAGATATGAGTTTCTTAATCATTATTTCCCTACAAAAGTTAGGCTAAACTCCAGATCCATGTCAGCATATGGGCTAATGGCATGGCAAGAAACCCTAGTTCTCAAAGTGACCTCCATTATCCTCCTTGCTTAGAAAATTGACCAACCTTAATATTGTGTAAATCTTTTAGTTAATCTTGACATTGTGTGTAAAAGTTAAGATTATAATGATAATCATGAAAATTGGCCGTAGTTAGTCTCCCAAATGACGATCATGAAAAATTCGTTGTAGTTAGCATGGGGTTTCACTGGAGGAACAATACCATACCACGTGAGTGAGTTCATATTAAGGGATATACATTTTAAAAAATGACATAATATATTGAACATATAATAGGAGTAAAGGGTTTTTATATCGGTAAGTATAAAAAATGCAACTCAAAGTTAATGAAAAAATATAAAAGGATATAAAAAATGTTAATGAAAAAATGGATACCTACAACACCTAGTGAAAGTAGGGGTTTTTTAAATTGGGAAGGTGTGTTGGGTTCCTATTGGTATAGAATTAAATAATGTGATTTTTAGAGGTGTTTTTGAATATATAGTCAAATTAAGGATATTGTTTAGTATGCAAAGAAAGCACATGATATGTCCGAGAGTTCATCATGGTAGTTAGTCTCCTAAATAATTGATCTTGGTAGCTTTTGCAAATCCTCTAATTAAGCTACATAGTGTATGCAATAGTTAGGATTATAATGATCTCATCTCCCATCTTACGTCAAGATGTGTTTGGTGCCTTTTTTCTAGGATTTATTTTAAAATAAATAAATAAATAAATATTTAACTTTTGTTTTAATTTATCTAATAAAGTAAATACTTGATTTTTCTTTATGATGTATTGAATAAACTAATATAAATGTGTGAATTAAGATTATTTGGTGATTGGCATAGTAGTTGTTATCTTTTCTTTTTAGATTTAAATCTTCACAAGTGATATATATTTAATGCTTTGATAAATATTATTGTAATAACTTTATTCTTTATAAATTCTTAAATATTTATGTAAAATGGCATGGCAACGTCTTCTAACTCTACCCCTTGCGAGTAAACTTGATGCTACCCCTTGCTAAAAAGCTTGATTTCTTTCCATCGGGAAAAAATTCTCAAACTTAAAATATCGCTACCCCACATACATATATATATATATATAAATAGATTTCGATGAGTATTTAAGTTGCAGACTTCGGAACGTAATGGTTTTCTCAAGATTAAGGTCTTAACCAAGGTTGTATGTGTCCGCCTATAAATTTCTATTGTCTAATCATTAGAAATCATTAGCAGCAGTGTGCCTTTCACAATAGACGAGGTTTCAGGCTCATCAAACACACTTTGACATTCAGGAGCGAGGTTCATCCAACACAAGACATTATAGAATACACAAGAAGAGTACAATCTAGAATACACAAGAAGAGTACAATCTGTTGCAGAGGCGACTTCTCAGCGCAACACCTATTCTAATCCAAACAAACAAATGCGAGAAAGAAACGATTGAATGCACGAGCTTTCTTAACCCAACCTTAATCGAAGTCGCTGTTCAAGTCATCCCATTCATTTTAATCTAATTGCATTTCTGTCTGCTGTCATCTCAGAATTCTGCAACTGGCACGGCCACGTGAGACTCGTCGGAAATGAAGATGCCACCATAGACGAGACCTGCGAGGCCGCCTCCGATCAGAGGGCCAACCCAATACACCCAGTTGTCGGTGAAATCTCCGCTTACGACGGCCGGACCGAAGGAGCGGGCAGGGTTCATGGAACCGCCAGAGAAGGGACCGGCGGCCAAGATGTTGGCGCCCACGATGAAACCGATGGCGATGGGAGCAATGATGCCCAAGTTGCCCTTCTTGGGGTCGGCTGCGGTGGCGTAGACGGTATAGACTAGACCAAATGTGATAACGATCTCCATAAGCACGCCCTCGCCAGTGCTCATGCCCGTGGCCACCGAGTGAATGGGTGTCGTCTGCATTGCAACCAATAAATTGTTATCATTATCAATTAGTATCGAAACTATGATGACATAACATCTTTCGTGTGGCTTACCAAACCGCCGGTGGTGAACTTCAAGAGGAGGCAAGCCACGATCGACCCAACGAACTGAGAAATCCAGTAGAAAATGCCGCGGAGGACTGTGATGTGACCGCCTAAGGTAAGCCCGAAAGTGACAGCCGGGTTGACATGACCACCAGAAATGTTAGCCGCGATGGAGACAGCTACAAAGAGCGCTAGGGCATGAGCCACTCCCACCCCGACCAGCCCCGCCGGATCCAGAGATGCATCCGAGGTCAGCTTATCTGCACGCATCATATTAACAAAAACACATGTTTACAAACTTTTCGAATTTGGGTCAGAAGGGCGCAAAAAAAGAAACGCAATAGAGAAGAGAGCGAACCGTAAGCCATGACAGATCCGACACCAGCAAATACGAAGAGCAGAGTGGAAATAAACTCTGCAAGGTATGACCTCAAAGCTTCAAACGAGAACGCATCGCCAATGCTGCCAATTGCAATCCCCACGCGGCCCATCTTACTCAATCTGAATTAAACACTCTCAAACGAGACCCCAAAGATTTACAAAAGAAAAACCAAACAATACCCACTGAATTTCGCAGTTGCAATCGATTATAGTACAAAGCCTGGCTCGTTTCCTCTTATATGCCAGTCCGAGCAAGTCCAAGAACTGGCCTAGAACCACGAATCATTCGGCCGACTGCCACCACACGTCGCTGTCATGAAACAGGGTCAGCACACACCGTCCATGGCAGGTGAGACAGTATAAATGACATAGCTTACAACATTATTTTAATGATATAATGATGACAATGTCCCCCACTACTCGCCTCGAATCTATGCGCTAACAATGACGAGCGCAAATACAATATGATTGGAATTCAGCTCGACAGTGAAGAACCCTAATTGAAAATTGGGACCGTGGGTCCGCTAAGAGTAGTTGATTGGACCAACAAATCGCCGACCTGGCCGTCCTTCATTATCATATTAGTTAATAAATTTTCATAGCAAACCCTGATAAGCCGCAGAGCGTTCATTCATTAACTATTATATTGTTGATGACCATTAACAAATAAATTAATGGATGCACTGACGTTTGAGTTTAGGTGAGAGGCGCCAGTCTTTTCAAATTGAAAAACCTACTGGCTTTTTTTTTTAATTCCCTCCAATTATGTTATAGATATAGATAGGCATGCCTCCATATGTTTATCTTTCTGAATTTAATATAAACTAAAAACACAATATCCCGCCCCTTTCTGCTATGAGCAAATTTTGCAGAGCTGTCGGAGCAGAATTTTCCAAATATTTTGGAAATAGGCCTGCTGGGCTACGACAAATTTGTTCAAATCATTAAACCATCCCTAAGGTCCCCACGACCCAACCATACATGAATGTCTGTATTCATTGTCGCTACTCTGGTGCAATGAATGATTCCTATTCCATGGTGGATCATGTGCCATGTGCTCATCATTGTATTATAAATTGTGAGCGTCACAGGAAAACAGTTTTTTAATGTTCGTGATTTACTTGTATGAGTATTCAATTACATTTAATTCTAAGTTATAAAAAGATTCAACAAAACTGCATTTTAATTTATTTATCAGCATAATGGATTCTACGTCAATCCTTTTACCTTTTGCTGGTTGTATGGCTATCATAGAAAATAGAAATGACATAATGAAACCCAAATTCAATGACATGTTATATTCTAAGTAGTTTACATAAACCAACCAGTGATTCACATTACTATCATAGAAAATAGAAATAACATAATGAATGTTGAAGTGAGAGTTCTTATTTTCACTTCTATAACATTATAAATGTTATTTGATATGTGAGGGGAATAGCCATGGAGTGCCCTCTCCAGGTTCGTTTTTTCTCTCCACGTGTTGTCACTCAAAGAACTATGACTATTCTCCTCACATGTCAGATAACATTTATAATACTATAAAAGTGAAAATAAAAACTACCAAAATTCATGACAAATTATATTATAAACACTTTACATAAACCAACCAATGATTCACAAGTATCTATCATTATTTAATATAGTAATTGTACCCTCTGGAAACATAATAATAGTAGTAATATGTTAAACATGAAAAATAGATATTGATCATTCTCCAAACATACTCAATGATATCATTACAACCTTTTTATGGCCATTTATAATTAAATATTATATAATTAAAAAAACAATTATTTATTTTTTAAATCACAATATAAAAAATTGTGATATAACAAATCGCGAGTCATGAAAAGATATAATTATCGCATAGGAAAATAAAAATAGAAAATTAGACAGCATAGACCAAAACCAATATTTATTATTTGATCCATATCCTCGAACAAAATTTACAAGAGGTTAACTGAAAAACAATATTTAAATTTAGGTTTATATCGTTTGTGTCAGGGGAAAGACAATATTTAAATTTAGGTTTATATCGTTTGTGTCAGGGGAAAGACCACATCGTCTGGGTAAAGGCTAACCAGTCTGCTATAGGGCATTAAATGCCTTGGTACATGCATGCTATATAACAATATAACACACTGCCTTGGTGGCTACATAAATTGAAAATAAAGGAGTTGTCTATAATGCGACTTTTTGGAGATTCCGGTGAGGGAATCCCGCAGAAGAAATGAGGTTAAATCTTGATTTTTAGCAGTTAAAATGGTTTTTTAACTGGGAGTTGTCTATAATGGGACTTTTTGGAGATTCCGGTGAGGTAATCCGGTGGAAGAAATGAGGTTAAATCTTGATTTTTAGCAGTTAAAATGGTTTTTTAACTGCATATTTGGATTCAGCACCTGAAAAACCCATGGGACCCTTTGATTGTACAGAAACTAGCTATCAAAATTGGGATTCCAATAAATTGTTGCCGGATTTTGACTAGAAAAATCCGCCGGAAAAGCTTTCAAAAAGTCTCGTTATAGACAACTGCGAAAATAAAGGCAGTGTGTTATATTGTTATACAGCATGCATGTACCAGGGCATTTAATGCCCTATGGCAGGCTGGTTAGCCCTTACCCATCATCTGTATCCTAGAAGGACCACAGAAAATTGTACAATCCACATAGAGAATGTACATATTGCTATCGTGACAAGTTTTATTTATTTATTTATTTGATTGATGTATGGTTAATTTTAATTACTATAATTTTTTTATATTTATATTTTTGTTTTTTGAAAAACAAGTTAACAGAGGAGATTTAAATCTTTGATTTTATAA